>QAOA01002478.1:194824-302372 GCA_003255065.1 Cercis canadensis
AGAACTTGGCTTCTCTTGTTCATGGAGGGCTAATTCATCAAATCAATCCAGGTTTTGGCTGTTCTGATTATTGGTTTTGAGATTATGTGTTGTTGTTATTCATTTAGTTGTTAATCAAGTTCTTCAATCCTCTGAAATATTCTGTTTGAATTGCTTAATTCGAATTTGGATTTTCATATTCTGTTTGCATGTGATACAAGAGGATTGTATGGTTAATTAATGTTTCTGAGCTTTTGGATGGATTAATTACCTTGGCTGGATCATGGACTTAGGTAAAATTGGACTTGAATGTTTGCTTAATTCATTTAGTCTTAGTTAATTCTGAATTCTGGTTGCTTAACCAGTGGACATCCATAGAGGACTGAGAGGCTTCTTGATGTTTTCTAAGGCCAATAACATGGTTAATAATTGAATGGATCATTGGAAATCAAGAATGGATTAAAATCAGAATCAGTTAAGACTTAGATTGGTTGTTTTCCCTAAAACTTTACCACTTACCATTAATTTCTATTAATCACATGAATAAACAAAACCCCCTTGTTGATCTGTTTCTAAATATGATTCACTACTCAGAATAATCCTTAGGTTCGACTTAGGGCTGCCTTATGCTACAAGTAGCTTAGGTAATTGATCTTAAACTTTAATTAATTTGAGGAGCCTCGGCAGCTCATCACTTATGTAACTATTTAAAAAGAACTATAGAATTAAGTGAATTTCTAAGTTATTCACAATTCACATAAGAATGTAGTGGGTTCATAACTTAGAGATATCTTTGTTTGACCTTGGGAAAGACTAATAAATAATTTAAGGTTTTTGGCTAGCAATTAGAAAGATTGTTCTTGGTTAATGAATTAGGAATAGAAAATTAGAATATCTATGGTGAAATCAAAAATCCTAAATATTTCTTATCCATTTTTTCTACTCGTCACTGATTTAGTATTTTTGCCTTTTGATTATCACTTATATTCACTCATTGATTCTCTAGATAAAATCAAAATACACTCAATTTTGGTACTTATTAGCCACAATCTTCGTGAGATGATACTTTACTCTTATTTTATTACTTGAAAACGATAAAGTACACTTGTGTTAGAGTTTTACACAACAAGTTTTTGGCATTGTTGCTAGGGATTGTGCGTCTATTAATATCAATACTAAGGTAGTCTAATTTTAGTCTAGATCTTTATTTTTTTTTTGTTTTATGCTTGTGATCTATGTTTTTCAAGAATTCTCTTTAGTGTATGAGAAGTGTGGGGCGCGGTAATCTACTACCTTTGGATTCTGAAATTGAGAAGACATGTAAGAAATACTGAAAAGAAAGAAGAAACATCACTAGACCAGCTCAAATCACTATGGAAGACGCCGTGCAAAATCTAGAGCCAGTGATGGTACCAGTGATTGCTTGAAAAGCATTGAAGGATTATGGAATTCCCAAGGGGCCAACCCTTATCTCAAAGATCAATAGGTCAGCAATTCAAGCCAACCAGTTTAAGATCAAAGCTAGTGTCATTTAGATTATGCAAGCCAACTAATTTGGAAGGCTGGCAACTGAAGATGCCAATGTACACTTGGCTGGAAGTGGGTCATTAATGGAGAAAACTAATAAAGAAGCTTTCAAGCTACTTGACCAAATGACAACAAATGCTCGCCAATGACCTTCTGAAAGGGATCCAACTAAGAAAGCTTATAGGATGCATATAGTTGATCCCATCATAGCCCTTAACGCCAAGATGGACTCTCTTGCAAAGCAATTAGGCACTCTGACAGTCAATGTCATCCACACTCCTCAAGTCAAATGTGAAGTATGTCATGGCGATCACTCTAGTACATATTGTCCTGTGATGAACATGAATGACCTACCATCTCTTGAGGAAGCTCAGTTTGTGGGAAATTCTAATAGACATGGTGCATCATATTCCAACACTTACAATCCGGGATGGAGAAATCACCCTAATTTCTCTTGGAAGAACTCTCAGAATATGGCTAACCCATCTAGATTCCAAGCTCAGCCATCACCACCCAAAGTTTCATTAGAAGATGCCCTTGCTCAGTTGATAATGAACACTACTCAATTCATGACAAGGACTGACACTACATTACAAAATCAAGCCGCCTCCATTCAGAACTTAAAGGTGCAAGTTAGGAAAATTTTTAATCTTCTATCTTCTAGAGATCAAGGCACATTACCCAGTAATACTGAAACAAATCCTAGGGAGCAAGTTAATGTCATAACTTTTCGGAATGACAAAGTGGTGGAAATGCCTAAAAAGAAAGAGTTAGTGGTAGAAAAAGCACATGAAGCAAGAGAAGGAGCTGTTGTATCTACTGAGGAAGTTTCAAAAGAGGAAATGAAGCAACCTACGTTCATATTGTTTTCTGATAATCCTCCACCATACAAACCCCGAGTACCTTTCCCTCATAGATTTCACAAGCAAAACATGGACAAACAATTCTCTAAGTTCTTTGAGGTGTTTAAGAAGCTCCATATAAATATTCCTTTTGCAGAGGTCTTGGAACAAATGCCTAGTTATGTCAAGTTCATGAAGGAGATTCTCACCAATAAGAGAAGACTAGGAGATTGTGAAAATGTGGCACTTACTGAGAAGTGCAATGCAATCTTACAAAAGAAATTACCACCAAAATTAATAGATTTAGGAAGTTTTAATATTCCTTGCACTATTGGTAACTTATTTTTTAGTAAGGCACTTTGTGATCTTTGTGCTAGTATTAACCTTATGTCTCTTTCTGTTTTCAGGAAATTAGGTATAAGAGAAGTTAAACCAACCTCTATCTCCTTGACATTGACAAATAGATCAATCAAATATCCAAGGAAAATCCTTGAGGATGTATTGGTGAAAGCGGACAAGTTCATCTTCCTAGTGGACTTCATTATGCTAACATGGAGGAGGACCAAGAAATACCTATCATTCTTGGTCGTCCATTCTTAGCAACTGGGAGAGCTCTCATTGCTTTGCATAAAGGGTAACTCACTTTGAGAGTTCAAGGTGATTCAAGTCTTCTTAGAAGTGTTCAAGGAAACTAAACACCCGGATGAAAAGAATAGATGCTTCAAAATTGACACAATATAGGGAAGCACCAAAGAAGTGTCTCAAGCAAACTCCTTAAAGAAACCAATTGAAGCTTACATTTAAGGGATGTCTAAAAAGGAAAAGCTAGTGTCATAACGTACCCGGAAGTCGCTATCACGCGGATGGCTAAAATAAAAAGATATTTAGTTTTTGAAATGAAAACTCTAAAGTCGCCACCAATTGTAGTAAAAAATTGGGGAACAATTGAAAAACCCCTTTTATTTCAAAATTAGGTCTACGAACCAAAGAGGGTTCGGGAGTCTAATTGTGTATAGGAAAGGTATTAGACACCCTATAACACTCGTCTAGAAGACAGTTACCTAAAATTAATTGTGCAAATTAAATTATGGTCAAATTATATTTATTTTATCCGTAAATATAGACAAAAAAAAAAATAGATGATTATTCAAAATAGGACTTGATTTGTCACCCTTGAATGCCTACGTACCCTAATTAGGGATCAAAGTTTGCGTATTTCACAATGATTCAAAAGGAATTTTATTTTATTTTTTCGAAAATGAAATTAAATAAATTTAAAATTTTTAAATTAAAATTATGTTATGCACAAATCTAATCGCGTCCTAATCCTTCCACTTTGTTCCCACGCTTCTCAGTTCCCAAAATGGCTCTTATCCTTACCTCGGGTAGATAGGAAAACCACCCCTATGGAGTTAAATCGCTCATATCCCTCCCTTGACAAGTAAGGGGCCTATAGATGCTATTCACACAAATTAAACTAAATTAGTGTAAAAATACACAACAAAAAAAATAAATAAATAATTTACTTCTAATTGGATTTCAATTAAACTATTTAAATAAAGAGAGAAAAGAAAAAAATGAAATTAAAATAATTAATTAAAAATTAAAATAAATAAATAAATAAAATAATCCAAATAAAAAATGAAAAAATTAAAATTAAAATAAATAAGTAAAATAATCTAACCTCAAAATAAAATAAAATAAAAACTTAATCTAAATAAGTAAGGAAATTAAATTAAATACGTAAATGGATTGGCCCAATTTAAATAGTCCAACCCAATCAACAAGTTAATAATTACAAATAAAAAATAAAAAAATGGACTAGAAATTCGTGGGCTAATAAAAGAGACATGAAACAAGTTAATTAGACATGGACCAGATTTTTTATGGAACAAATTAATCAAAATTCGTGGGCTGCTAGTCCACACAAAAATAGTCCAAATTAATTCAGCCCAACAAAAAAATAACAAGAAGCATGAATCAGCCCATTTTCGTGGGCCTGCTCTAGTCCAAACAATGAATCAGTCCAACAAGTAAAGCAACATAAACTAGCCCATTTTCGTGGGCCTGGTTGGGCCCACACAAAAATGACTCAGCAAGTCCATAAACAAAGACATGGGTCAGCCCTAATAGCACATAAGTCTAGCCATCAAAAGCCAATAATTTGAAATAAAACTACTACCCAATCCAAGGCCCAAACAAAGAGAAGTCCACACTAAATAAAGCAATATACATAGGCCCATGCTTCATATTTCAGCAACACAAAAGAGCATGAATTAAAAAAACTAACAAGTTAAAGAAATGAAAACACCACCGAGAACAAGAAAACGCAAGAAACCAAAGTTAATGCAAAAATGGAGTTTTCACACCTTCTTTCTTCCTCAAACATAGAACAAAGCCATGTTTTGTTAAATTGTTCTCTGTATCATTCCAGTCTAACTCTTCACAAGTAAAATCCTTTCTATCTTTTTGTTTCTCTCTCTAGGTGTTGTTTATCTCTCTAAAAATTTAGTTTTTCTCTCTAAAACAATGAGAATTTCTCTCTCTAGAAAAATAAGAATTTCTTTCTTTAAAAAGGGAGTAGATTGGGTACCTCCTTGATGTTTTCTTTCTATAGTTCTTCTCTTTGTGTGCTGTTGTAGTTGGTTTTCTTTCTCTTTGCACTGCTATCCTTGCTTTCTCTCTCTGCTGCTATGGTATCTGGTTATTTGGGTCTCTGTTTTCTGGTCTTTTTGTTGTTGGTTCGGTTCTCTCCTACTCTATCATTGGTGCTCTCCTTCTCTGGGTTTCTCTATGCTCTCTGCCTTGTTGTGTATCAGTTTTAGTTCTCGGTTGTGTGTTGTTGTCTCTCTTCGGTATTCTCCCTCTCTTACTGTTGGTCTTTGTCTCTCCTTGGGTCTCTCTTTTTTTGTCTCTCTTCTGTTCTCCAAAAATTTGTTTCTCTTCCCTCTTTGCTGGTGCTACTTGCTTCTTTATATTGCACTCACCACTCTTTCCATGCACCCACGTTTCTCACTTTCATCTCCACCTTCTTTCCTATTTTCACGTCTCCTCCTCTCTCTCTCATATCTAACTGCTACCCCATCCCTCTCTCTCACGTCTCCCTCTCATTCATGTCTCTTATTTTCCCATGCACCCACAACCTCTTCTTATTTCCTTTTGTTTTAAAAAAAAACGCTGCTCATATACATGCCCCACGTCTCTATCTTTTCCTCCAGATTTCTTTATTATTTTTTTTACTATTTTTTAGTTTACTAGGTGGAATATGGTGTCCACAGCTAGCTTTATCAATTAGTCAATTGTAAGCTCAAGGTTCTAGCCAACTTCCCTCACAAATAGTTCTCAATCCAAATGGGAAGAATGTGAGTGCCATTATGTTGAGGTCTGGAAATTTTGTGCAAGTGCAAACTAAGCCTAAACCTGCAAGCAAGCCACAGCCGGCAGAGAAAGCAGTTCCAGATTTAGCGACCCTTGAATTCGAGAGCAAGCAGCCTGCAATACCTTTTTCCTTTCCACAAAGAGTCCTCCAATCCAAAAAATTGGATGAGGCAAAGAAAGAGAGAGAGCTTCTTGACACATTTAGAAGAGTTGAAATCAACATTCCCTTGTTAGAGGCAAGCAAGCAGATTCCAAAGTATGAAAAGTTCTTGAAGGAGCTGTGCACTCATAAGGGGAGGCTAAAGGGCAATGAACGAGTCAGTATAGGCTATAATGTTTCTGCCCTCATTCAACTTATGCCTCAGAAGTGCCAAGATCCTAGGACTTTTACTATATCCTGTGCATTGAAATGCAGATTTGAAAATGCTATGTTGGACTTGGAGCTTCTATCAATGTCATGTCAAAATCAGTGTTCTAGTCACTTGGACTCGGACCTTTGCAATCAACAGGAGTAGTGATTCAACTGACCAATAAAAGTAATGTTTACCCTGTCGGACTCATTGAAGATGTGCTAGTCCGAGTTAATGAGTTGATCTTTCCAGCATACTTCTACATTATAGACATTGAGGGAGAGCCAACAAGCACAGGACTTCAATCATTCTTAGGAAACCTTTCCTCAAGATCGCCATAACCAAGATAGATGTGCATACATGAACCATTTTCATGGAGTTTGGTGATAGTATTGTTCAATTTAATATATTTGATATTATGAAATATCTCATGAAATACCCTTCCTTTTACTGCATTGATATTATTCATGAGCTAGTCGATGAGGTTTATGATAGCTTCCTTTCTAAATTTCCTGAGTTACTACTTTTGGATGATTCTATATGTTGTCACTGTGATAGTGATGTTGTTTGCTTTTCTTGCTCTGAAATTACTACATTCTTAGAAAGTGATGATTCTGTCACAGAGGTTGTGGTAGTTGATGATACTGCAGTGGTAGTTAATGATCTTGCAGAGGTAGTTGATGTGTATGAGGAGCTATGTGTTAATTTTCCTGATTTTATGGGTTTAGAGGATTATGTCCAATGTCATTCACATGTTGATTGTGATGGTGATATGAGTTTTGCTGAGATTTCTACATTTTTTAGAGATGGTGAATCTGGTTCTACAGATTTTAAAGAAGACTTTCAAGGGACAACCCAAGGCTTCGTGAGAGTGGTCTTTGATCTGGATATCTTGCTTTGCTTGTTGCAAATAAATGGAAGATGATACCAGCTTTAGGGAAGTTCATTTTCTGATTATGTTTCTATTATTGTATTATGTTTTCCATTCTATTTTGCTTTAGGTTTTCTGTTTCTGGTCTATGTTTTTGCTTTAAATTTTCTGTTTTCTAGTCTTGTTTTTTATTCTTTTTTAGTTTATGCTTCTGTTTTTTTTTTTTTATCTGTTTTCTATTGTTCATTTTGTTTTCTATTTTCTATTCTTGTTCTCAATTTTGTTTGCTATTTTTAGTGTTGTTCTGCATGTTGCAGATTTTGTTCAAGCTTCTGCTTGAGTTTTGTTTTAAAATTCTAGTTCTGTTTTCAATTCTATTTTGCTATTTTTATTGTTATTATGCATGTTGTTCTCTCTTTCTTCTTGCATTTTCAATAACACTTTGGGAATTATAAAGTTTGCGAGCTTGAAATAATTGCAATTTTGAGGTTTCTAGCATAATTGGATAAATTTCTTGCATCTTTTAGTTTAGTTCACTAATTTAGTGATATAAATTGATTTGATGGATTGAACTTGATAGTGCATACCTAATGAGTTTTTGTGCTTATTGTCATTCTTTATTTCTTTCTTGTGTGCATTACTCTCATAATGTTTGACTCTCTAAAACTTGTTTTGCTTCTTTTTGAGATTACATTGTCATATGCATGCATAAATGTGATGAAGGCCATCTTTTCTTTCTTTTAGCTAACTAGCCAAATAGCCTACCGAACATATTTTCCCTTAATTTCTCCCTTGAGCCTAATTGTTCTTATTCTTTCATTTAGCTCATTGCAAGCCATTAGTGTAAAACCATGTTTTTACCAACCTTAGGGAGTATGAAAGCATTGGTTGAGTATTTGATGAGTTTTAATTTGTCGGGGACAGACAAAGTTTCAAGTGTGGAAGGGGGATTTTTGCTTTAGAAAGCAATTGGCTATGTGAATTGAAAAGACAAAGTGAGCCAAAAAGAAAAGAAATAAAATTCTGTTATAAAAAAAATAGAAAAATGCAAAGAAAAAAGAATAAAAGTCTTGGGCTTGCCTTCCAAAGATAAAGGAATGTAAAAAGAAAAGAAAAAAATTGCATAGAGCTTTTGGGTGAATTTTTATGCTTAATGTTTGTTTTTGACTCATTATTCCTAATATTCTCATGCTCTCTTTGGTTTAATTTTTCATATCCATATTATCTATTTCATTCATTCCCTTTCTTTGGCCTCATTACATCCTTAAATAAAGTCCTTCTGATTTGTGCATGCATGTGTTTAAAGTAATGAAGATTAAAAAATAAGCAAGCTTATGGTAGTACAATTTGTCGTGAGATATTTTTGAGTGAAACACTTGCCCCTTAAACACTTGAAGGATTGAAAGTGTATTTTGTGAGGCTCTATCATTCTTAGTCTATTCAATTCTATTGAAATCACTATGTTTGTTGGTTGAAAGTGCAAGGAATAAATTCATGAGTGTCTTTGATTCTTTTAAGTTTTGATTGTTCTTCTTGCTCACTTAACTTTTGCATTCTTGAAAGATGTTGTTATTTAGAAATGTCTTTTAGCTATTTTTCTTGTTCTCTAGTTTTACTTCTAATTTGCCCAGGATGAGCAAAGAATAAGTGTGGGAGGATTTGATAATCACATTTTTTATATAGTAATCAGTCCTCATATTTAGTCTCTTAAACGTCTTTTGGGCCTATTTGATTGGGCTTAGGCCGCATTTCATTTGTTGGTTTCCAATTGGGCTTAATTGTGTTTTTCAACATTACTAGGAACTTTACACTGTCTCTGTATTTTGAGCATATCTTTAGTTCTAGATGTCTAAAAATTGTTAATCTTACATTTTAGGAAAGCTAAGAGGATTATCTACAACTTTCATTCAGATTTCTAAGGCCAATTCGGATGTTCAATAGATCAAATTTAACTTGGAATTCAGTCCAGAGATGTTGTCACTTGACCCTAACCCAGGTGAAGACTTGGGCCATAACTTTGGCTGTGGAGCTCTTATGGACCTGAACCTTCCACCATTGGAAAGCTAAGATGTAAATCTTCAACTCTCATGAACATCATTTTGCCAAAATATGAAGTTTCGATGGTGCAATTTTCCACTGAAGTCAACTAACCAGTCCAGAGACCTGTTAAGACTTAAATGGTCCTAATTCCCTCATTTCAAGCCCAATTAGGCCTAAACCAGGGCCCATTTGAAGCTGAGGTCCAGAGAATTAAACCTAAACTAGGGGTAATCTGAGATAGACAACTTTTAGACATGTTTATTTGCCTCATTTGTTCATTGTGGAGACTCATTGATTTATGGCTTTATTTCTCCATTGGAGCTTGGATTTGATGACCATAGAAGAGTAGAACCTTTGTAACCAAGCTAGACTCCTCATAAAATTCGGTTTGATTTTGAGATTATGTACTTAATTGAATTAAGCTTAATGCAATTGCGTTCATCTTTGAATTTTTTCCTTGTCTTGATTTTTATATGGATTATGGAGATTTTTATTATTCTTATGAATGTTAAGGTGTGAAATAGAATTTAAATTGATTGATCTTTAATTTTGTTGCATGAATCCATTGAAGGTTTGCTAATTGAAGTTCGGTTTTAGATTAAACAACTCATTACTAATTCTGTGTGATTACAAAGATTAGTGATGCATGTGGTTAAATCGGATTCTAAATGATAATTCAGTAGGAACACTTAGTCATAATTAGAGATTTCGGTTATGACTAAATTCAATTAGCAGTGCTGCATTAAGGCTTGATTAACCATGTTCAATCTAGGATGAATCAAACCAGTTCTTGATGGATGTTTAGCCAGGTTGCGTTTTTATCAATAGATGTAATCCCTGTTTAATTCTGCAATTTAATATTTGACAATATATTCTGTGATTTAAAATCCCCTGTTAGTAAACTTAAAGTTGTTAATTAGTCATTGCATTCATTGGATTTATTGCTTTGTTAAATTTGGATTACTTTCTGCCAATTACTTTTTATTGATTACTTTCTATCGATTAATTTATGTCCATTACTTTCTGTAGATTACTTTCAGTTTACCACTTTCATTTACTTTCTGTATTTTACTTCTGCAAATCAAACTCCCTATTAATTAAACTCTCTAATTTGATTCCCTAATTAGAGTAGTCTAATGGTTCGACTGGGTGTTACCTTATGCTGCAAGTAGCTTTGGTAAACCGGATATAAATTTACTAATTTGATTAGCCTCGGCAACTCATCAGTAGACTACCTCTCACTAAAACACATGCAACTAGAAAGAGGCAAGCATAAGCAAAGTAGTAGACTACCTCAATGAAAGTAGTCAACTACCTCTCACTATGGCAAATGCAGCACATTGAAGAGAAATAACTAAGCAACCACCAAGTAGTCAACTCCCTCATGCGAAGTCATAGACTCCCTCTTGCGAGACAGCTATAACTCTAATAATGGCTAATTTTTGGCATTCAATTCTCTTCAATGGCTATGACTCAAGATGTCCTAAGAAACACCAAGAGAGACCAACGCATTCTAGCTTTCTTGTTCTTCATTCTTTGAGAATATTATTCTTTGTGGTTCATTTTTGTCATTCACACTGTATTGAGAGAGATCTAAGTTTGTAATCTTGTTCTTCACAAGAATTCTATAATAGGGTGTGGTATCTCTAGGTCTGAGATTATATTCAAGAAAGGGATAAGGATCCCTTGAGAATCTAGGCTAATAGGTGCAGTATCCTCTTGAGAAAAGAGTGTGTGATATTACTCACTTTATAAAAGGCTTGTAAGTGCCTAGGAAATCTTGTAGAGTGCAAATATGGGATTTTGAATAAACCCCAATTAAGATAATTGGTGGCCCCACAATGCCCACGTGTCCCAGAGCTAAGAGATATGCTTAGACAAACGGCTTAGGGTTGGCCTAATTGAAGCCTAAAGTGGCACAGCTACAGTCTCAATGAGAGAAGCTACCTCTGCTAAGAGACTCCTAAGGTTGTCTCCACCAAGTGCTTCCCATAGCTGATTATACTTAGGTTGCTTAGAACGTCCCTTAGAGCGTCCCCCTATGTAGAGAGGCCCATGGCCTACTTCTCCAACTGCAAGTTTTCACTCCTTGGAGGTAGCTCTAACTTCTAATCAAGGCGTGGACAACCCTTGGCTATAATCTCGAGGAAAGAGACCTCACAAAACTAAGGCTCCTAAAGAAACCACAGCTCCTACAGTGGAAACTATCTCTAGTATAGCAGCTTGGTTGGATTTGGACTGAGAGAAAGCCCAATAAAAAGAGGTTTTAAGGACCTTTTTAGATGCCCCTTTGTAAAAGAGCCTAGTAAGATGTGCGAGACCCACAGGAAAAAGAGTATGAAATCTCTCTCTCAATTGATGTGACAAGATACTCCTTTGAGTTTTTAACCTTTTATCATTTACCTTTTGTCTTTTCTATCCATTCAAACTTTTAAACTATTTTATACCAAAATATGCCTCTTAGAAAGTTGAACCTTGTACCTCTCTCCAAGGTTATCAAAAAAATAGGTAGCAACTAAGAAGCCACCTACACCACCCTTAAACTTCCAAAAAAAACCCCTTCACCATTGCATTGAATGCCTAGGTTAGTGTACCATAAGCCTTAAGCATAAGCACGAGCCTCTACTTTATCTCTTTTGCTTAGCATTAAATGGCCCTTAAGCATAAAACCTAAAACCTCTTATGCAGCTCCCATGTTTAGCATTTAATTCTCAAACCTACCCTTTGACCATATCTCCATCGTGCGTCTCCAACGTTCATCTTTATCAAGCTTCACCTCTTTCCATTATAAATACAACCTATTAAACACAAGAGAACAAGTTTGAACTAGATTTTATCCAACACTTGGAATTTTCAGAACTCACTATCATTTGAACACCAACCACCATAAGAACATTGTTGTGATAAAATGGAGTGCAAGTGTATGCTATCGTCTTATAACTAATATAATAAAAGTGAATTATCGTTCCCACGAGGATTAAAGCTATTAACTATCGAAATTAGGTTAATTCTAATTTTATTTGACCAACTAATTAAGGAGAAATTTCAAGATTGAACTTAAATAAATTGAAAGTAAAAGAAAGAAGATAAAAATCATGAATAAATGAAGAAAGAAAGCCTAGGGTTTCCGATTTTACCATAACTAATCCCAAGTTTCATTCTTTATTTACTTAATCTAGAATTATCTTTTTTTTTACTAGCCGAGATTCCCTAATTTATTCATTAGCCTCTCCCAATGTCAAATAAAAATTTTCTCAAGTTATGAACCTACTATATTTCTATGTAAATTACGAATAACCAAAAAATTCGTTCAATTCTATGAATCTCTTTAATTGACTACACAAGCTATGGAGGTATATTATTATCCTACATGCAACCTATGGTATTTATCCCAATAAACTAGACACACAAATCTCTTTTCTGTCTCATTGTGATTAACCTATCAACTAATTGGTGATTAGGCAATTAGAAACAATAAAAACAGAGATAAACACTCAAGTAGAAAAAATAAATCACAGATTAAATCTATAAGAAATTACAACCATTCATAGTTAGGCTACATCGTAGCCCTAAAAAGAAAATTAGTTTATGACTATAAAATAAAACATCCTAATAATAAATCTAAACATAAGTAAAAGAGAGTAGAAGAAGAAAATCTGAATGAGAAGTTAGATCTGTCGTTGTCTCCTTCCTCTCGCCTTTGATCTCTCTTCTTCAATCCTCCACTTATGAGATTGTGAAACCAAATAGAAACTAATTGGGGACCCTAATCTAGACTTTAAAATACCTATTTATATGTCCTAGGAAGTTTAGAGAAATAAGGAATTAAAATCACAAAGGAATCTTAACTAAAATAGGAAAACTATAAGTCAATTCTCGAGTTGACCATCGGAGGGTTGCAACCTTTTTTTGCAAAATGACAAAAATTTACCCCTTCTTTAACCGAAATACGCTTAAGAGACTTCTAAGCATTCCTAAATCGAAAACCTGCAAAATAAACATTAAAACACATAAATCCACTCTAAAATACCCTAAAACAAGCAATTAACAAGCTAGATAAATACAAGGTAAACAGTATAAAATCAACTTATCAAATACCCCCAAACTTAAGATTTGTTAGTCCTCGACCAAAACAAAGAATCAAACTAACAAAGTTAACAAAACTAAAACACATGAGTGATAACATAAATCTACTAACCAAAGATACCTCAAAGCTACAAATAATCATAGCTTAGAGAAAACTCAACTCATTAAGAATGTGTAAAAATTTTATCCAAGTGCAATTTTCACCTTATTCATTGTGTGTGTGTTTAGCCATTTTCACTTAACCCATTGTAATTCAAATAAATTTATACAAACTAGCACACGTAAATTGACTTCTAAATGTATGAACTAGAAAATCCCATAGGCTTGCTTTTCATTCTACTCTCCACTAATGTAGGCTACTCACAACATCAAAGATCAATAAGACTTCATTTAGCTTGTAATGTATGGTTAAGGCTAAGGTAGGATACTGGATATCAATAAAGTTCAAATCATCCATAACACATAACCAATCTAGGACTAAGAGCTCCAACTCTTCAAACTAGTCCCCCCAAACTTATTTTTAACCTTTTTTACTCATCATCTACTTTTGTTTCCTTTCTTTTTCTTTCACTTGTTTGTGCTTCTTTTTCTTTCTTTTCTTTGACTAAAATGTCTACACCCCCAAAATTATTTTCTTATTTAATGATCAAAGGGTGTAGCTTTCTACTTTCTTTTCTTTTTCATTCAATTCTTTCATTTTTTTTTTACTTTGCCAAGCAAAGAAGCAATGAAATACTTTTCTCAACTACACCCATCATCTCTAATGTCTCTATAGCTCTAAGTATTTTTCCTAGTATGATCACATGTTATGAGTGAAGGCAAAGAGTTAAGAAAAAATATTAAGGGCTAGAATAAATTGTGGGTGACAAATAAAATGTTTAATTAGGCTCAACGTGATAAAGTAGGGATAACAATATGCAAATGTTGGCTTGAAATGCTCAAACGGTCCAAAAATAGCCTAAATCATGTCTCTAATGTTGTATAGCCTAGAATTTCGCCTCAAGTGGAAATCAAGCAAGTTCTAGAATCCTATGAAGTCATATGAAAGTACTAAGCATGCATAAACCTTATCTAAATCAAGCAAAAACTCAAGTGTTCAATGTTATATGCTCAAAATGTCAAGGAATCACAAACAAAGTAAAAACTAACACAAAAATCAAGCACACACACAAACATAATATGCATTATTTTCCAAGAGCTGTATGAACAATTACAATCATTTCACTACAAGAAAAAGGCTATTTTCCAACGAAAAATTCCAATGGAACAAAATACCGTTGGAATTTTTTAAAATTCCAAAGGTAATGTAATTCCGTTGGAATTTTCCATCAGAATTACTGTTAGAATTGTCCAAAAGTTTTTTTTTAAGAATTCTAACAAAATATTCCAATGGAATATACCGTTAGAATTTTTTTCAATTTTTTTTAATTTTTTGTTAGTTCCAACACAGTAATTTTGAGTTTTGTTAGCCCCACAAGTCTCTTGTCCTGCTTTGTTTAATTTGTGTTTGTTTTTCTCTAAGTTCTTATTTAGAACATATTTGAAAAGAAGCCTTGAAGAACTTGTTCTTATGAACTAGTTCTTGCATATGTGAGCAAGCTCCACTTGATAATGAGAGTTTCAAANTCCTGTTTTGTTTAATTTGTGTTTGTTTTTCTCTAAGTTCTTATTTAGAACATATTTGAAAAGAAGCCTTGAAGAACTTGTTCTTATGAACTAGTTCTTGCATATGTGAGCAAGCTCCACTTGATAATGAGAGTTTCAAATATTGCTAATGTGGATAAGTTTGTCAAAGACTCCAGCCAAATTTAGCCTCTTACAATCTAACTAAGAGTTATGTTAGTTGAGATTGAAAAGTGCTTTCTTGAAGTGACTAATATAAGGTCTTTGTTTCAAGGAAAAGTTTATCTATTTCTCTTACACAAAGTAAGACTTTTTGGAACAAAAGGACAAAAGCTTTTTTGATTGATTGACATGGTGTCAACCGGTAGGTGGCTCCTTCTATGTCTCCCTCTTTGTCTTTCACGTGCACAAAAAAGGAAATAAAAGAAAGGGACCTCCCAAGGCTTCGTAGCAATGCATGAAGAGAAGTGAGAAGAAAATATTTTAGAAAGAGAAGGAAGCTATTTTCAAGAGTTCTACTCTTCTTCTTCTTCCTCTTGGTTATCTCTTTATGCTTTAAGAACTTCATTGTATTATATCTACTTTGTAAGAGAGTTTCTTCTTTTAAAACTAAACCAAAACACTTGGGTTTTGTATCTGGATTTTCTATGGGAGAAATCCATGAGAGTGATCTCTAGTGAGTTAGAGAAAGAGAGTTTATGGTTAGCTTGAAAAAAAAAAAACCATGGTTGTGAAGCTTGAAGAAGCTTGTAAAAATAAACTTGAAAAATAGTGGAATCCCATGATATAGGAGAAGTGGATGTAGGCATGTTAAGCTGAACCACTATAAAGACTATTGTAGATTTTCTTTTTCTCCATCTTTGATCTTCTAGATTAACTTCTATTTTATTCTAAATGGTTTATTAGACTAAAACCCCATTTTCGTCCCTCACTTATAGGGCGGTGTCAATTTCATCCCCCACTGCAATATTTTTTCAATTAAGTCTCTAACTTATGAAATTCGCTTTAATAAAATCCCTCCGTCTAACTTCCACTAAGTGCACTGACGGAAATGTTGATGTAGCCGTGAAAAGGTGATGTGGCACTGTTAAATGCCATGTTGGACATCCAAGTGGACACACCACTTAGGTGCTCTCCAAAACGATGCCATTTTGGGTCTTAAGAGCCCTTCCCTCTCCACTTCTTCCCTTTCTTTGTTTCCTTCTCTCTCCCTCTCTTCTTGTCTCTTTCTCTTTCTCTTCTTGACACACCACATCACTCTTATTCTTCGTCAACCCTTTCCTCTATCCTCACTGGGAACCCACCTTTATTTTTGCCATTAAGAAGGAAATGAACTCCGACTCAACCCCACAGGTTCTCCAACCTCCCCATCGCATACACATGGTACGTCACCCTCATCCCTTTTCTCACAGCCGTTCCATCAGGCAAAACGTCGTTGTCTGCAGCCTCTTTTGTATCCAATGGCACTGGCGGGTACAACCTCATGCTCTCGCTTAACGCAGCATGAGTATAAATCATATCCTTAACTTCATCGTAAACAAGAGCTTCTGATTTTTCTCCGATCTCCTTCAGAACCTCCTTCTCCACTCGTGGGTTCTTCGAGAGTAGCCAGAAAAACCATGTTAGCGCCGCAGATGTCAAGTCCTTACCTGCCACTACTAGAACTCATAAAAAATCCAATATGAAAATTCAGGGTGACTCAAGGCCTTCCTCTTCTTGCGTGCTTCATGCATGCAGTGAGTATAGTATCCTCATGCAAGACCCGTCGATAAGCTAAGGCTACGACATGAAGGAAGGCCAAAAGAACTACAGAACCGATACCGATATGCCGAGGGAATCAGATACTGGCTATGAATCGAGCCTTTATGCTTAAAAAATGTCTTGGTCATCTAACCAAGGAGCATCATGTTGGCTTTGAAGCAGCTGCGCCAATTATAATCAATTATCCAGTTAAGCTAGAAGAACTGGTTGCGGTTTTCTTCCCAGTGATAGAGTTAAATGTATCATTAGGCACAATGTCACGATTCGAAACCGCAACGATGGAAGTTTTAGTTCCCTTAACAGCACAACTTCTATCTATTATGGTGGAAGCTTTAGTTACCTTAGCAGAATCAAGTTCTTCGGTGAAAGCTCCATTTCTTTTATAGCATGAAAATGAGATGGAGAGAGCCCAGGAGCATCCTTCTGCAACACATCTAGGTCAAGAAAAGCACGTGAAGGATGAGGCATATCAGGAGTACGTGGCTCAGAGTCTGCAGGAGAAACTGCAGGCAAATCATCTACCAATACCATAGGAACTTGGTTAGGAAATGCTTCATCCATGGTCAGATGGGCCTCCTTGCAAAGGAATCGGCATCTTCTTCGATAAGCTTAATCATTTGCTTCACCTTGGAATCCATATTTATTCAAGAGGAGAGAATATTATTGCTATAAATTCAAATATGTAAAGAAACAAAGAGCATTAAATGCGTGTTGGAATGCATATGGTTATGTAAGAACAAACATGAGTTGGAATCTTCCATGTACGTAAAACCATAGATTGACATGTACATGATGAACTTGCATGCATTTAGAATAACCTTAAAGCAAGTTTACGGTATGCTCCATCCATAAATGATTTGCTATCTTAGATGTAGAAATTTGGGCTTCAATAAGTGTACACAGCAAATGGAGGCTACAAGTGAAAAGAAATATAAAGGAACTGAGATGGTTGGACATTATATACAAACCACCACACAAAGCGCGCAATGGCCATCATTAAACCAGGAACTAAAAGGATACCCGAGCACATAAATGAAAATAAATGGTTGTAGTTGACACATGAATAAAGCGTGTCATGGTCATCACTAATCTAGGAAGTGAAACTGGAAAGTGTTGACGGTTGAGGCAGCTTATATTACAACGCCAGACATTATTAAGGGCAAAATATGGATTGACATTCACAAAGAGATATATGCATATACTTCCACTCCAGTATTCCATGTCATTACAATCTCAGTAAGTTTGAATGAAGCAAAGAAAATGACAAGTAAAATGCACAATTAGACTTCCTTCCTAAGGGTTTAATGTCAAAAATAGCTAGTGCATGTCAATCTTTGAAGTTACCACCACTATGTCAAGTCATGAAGACTTATATGTATTGTATATCTTAAATGGAATTGCTACCAAGACCAAAAAGATAGGAGGCATTACCAGTTAGATTTTCCTGGAGCCATTTTGAGTTCTTAGGACTTATGTGGCTGTCCCACCACCATGAATACATTCTTTTAGAATCTGCATGGGACACAGCTGCCATAGCTCCAGCCAAGAACACCAACACTTCTTCTTCTGATCTTGTAGGAACTTAATCCGCCAAAAATCAATGAAGTAAACCAAAACCACAAGATGTGCGTTTGACCAACAAATTCAACACAAATGATGGGAAACAAACTCTCTCTTGTTGCTCCGATATAATCACTGGATCAATAAAAAACAGAAAGCAAACATTCAGTTTCAGATAAAACAAAGCTAACAAATAGAATAAACCTTTCTTTTAAGAAAAATACAGCCCAAAATTAACATCTTTATTCTTTTGCTAGCTTCATTCTCTGTTCCCATGCAAAATCAAACAAGCACAGTGAGAGAAGAAGAGAAAAAGAGAGAGAAGAAGAAAGGGAGAGAGACAAAGAAAATGAAAGGGAAGAAACGGATGTCCAACGTGACATTTAATAGTGCCACATCACTCTTTAACAGCCACCTTAGCATTTCCGTCAGTGAAGTTAGTGGAAGTTAAATAGATGGATTTTATTGAAGTGAATTTTATAAGTAAGGGACTTAATTGAGAAAATATGGCAGTAGGGGATGAAATTAACATCGTCCTCTAAAGTGAGGGACAAAAATAGGGTTTTAGTCGATTGATTAAGTTATCTCATTTTATTCAAATATGGTATTTGTCAAAAAATTAGTTTGTAAGAACTAATTCTTAAACAAATCTTCTATTTGAATTTGTTTTATGAATAATTTTTTAATAATTCCTATTCACCAACCCCCCTCTCTACGAATATATTCTACAACTCTCAAGTTTAACCTAATCCCCTGTTTTCTACTACTACTACCAATGTTTTAAAAATTGGACCGAACCAGGCGGTCCAACCGGTCGGATCGGTGCCCGGTTAGGATACCGGTTCGATTTATAGGGATAAACTGTTTAGGCGGTTAAACCGGTGAGAACCGGTAAAGCCGATGAACCGGTGTCGGTTTGTAATAACCAGCCGGCTCAAAGATTTTATTTTTTAAAATCAAAAACTTTAAAACGACGTCGTTTGCTAAGGGTCTTCATTCCCAATTTTAGTTTTCTCCCGTTCCCTGCTTCTCCTCCCTCCATTCTTCTCAGTCTCAGTCTCAGCCACTCAGCCATAATCAACTAATCTTCCTCCATTCTCTCAGCGACTCAGCCTGGCGGACTGCATTCTTCCCTTTCTAGCACCGGCGGACTACGTACCTAAAATGTTCTCGGTAGGTGATTATTACTTTGAATGTTAACCCCTTTCTTCTTCACCCAATATTTGTTGAAATCAATGTCTCCTTTAGAAAATACCTTGTGATTCGCACTTGGGGGGCTTCACTTTCAAACTGGATTTTGTTTAATACCTCCGGGTTTATCATTTGGTACCTATTTGTCACAGAAGAATTTGTATCCAGATTTTTGTTTCTTTCTCATAACTAATTTATTGGTTAAAATGTTCAATTTTTGGGCCATTCAATCTTATTAATTGATCAGTCTTTCCAATCCCGAAAGATTCCTTGTTTTAAATTAAAATTTTCAAGCGTTTGTATGGTTTTTCAGGAATTTCTTGTGACAGGTGCCGAACCGTACAAAATTAAACTACTAATTGCAACTAAATTGTAGTATAGGATGCAATCAGTGTCGTCTCCCAAGGATTCACCAGAACAACTAATCTTTCAAGAACTTAAGCAAGAACAGAATAAGGGGGGTTTTGTGTTGAATGCAATATACTAAGAATTAAGAAAGCAGTAAACTGAATTTATCAAATAAGAGAAAACGCAATCAACTCAAGCAGGCAACCAAACCTTAATCCATCCTTGTTCACTAAAGATAAACTAGATCTAATTTAATTCTTGGTTAAGTGTTACCTGGAACCCCTAACAATAACACTTAGAATTCCTACTGATTTACCAATCAGGATTCAATTAATCATGGAATTAAGACTCTAGGCAACCGCTCTATATCACTAAATCCAGATTAATTTAATAACCGAATTATCCAAGTTAACCATATATTAAAGACCTTTAAAGTATGATTATCAATCTGTTACTATTATGAATCTAATCAACCAAATTAAATTCATACAACTCATGGAATCAAAGTACCATTCAATCACATGAAGAAGGGGAGAAGCAGTAATTCAAATTAAATTAAATCAAACCCGGTTGAAGCACAGGAACTCTGGATTGTCAAGTTTGGCTCCTTTTGAATTGATTACAAACGAACTTAGCCTTCCATGGAAGACTTGAACACAAAGCAAAGGGGAAAAACAAACTTAGCAAAGGAGGCAGCAGCAGCTCAAGGAATTTTGTATCTCTTCTGATTGTGTATTATTTGCCTCAACAACTTGAGAATATATACTAGCTGGCTGCCTCCTCTAGGTTTCCTAATGGTTTCCTAATTACAAAATAAACCTAGTTTCCTAAATTATTAATGGTAAAAACATGATCAAGCCCTAGTGTCATGTGTGCTGGCCCAAAAAGAGATGTTGGCCCAAATAAACATGCTCTGGTCCAATAGGCAGCCCTAAGGAAAGGAATCAGTCAATGCTGGGCGGAGTGCTGGGCGGAGCAGAAAATCTGGACTGCTTGCACGCGAATTTCAGTTGTCCAGACGCGAGAATCAGCTTCTGGGCTCTTCATATGAAATGTGGAATTTTCTGTCAGCTTTCCAACGAAACTGGAATCACATCAATCGGACATCTATAGCAAAAGATATGGTGAAAAACGTAAGCAGTGCCAGAATTTAACAGTTAAGCAATTAAAATCTACAAGCACCAACAAGTCCAAATCTACAAAACATGTCTAAAAGCCATAGAAATACTAGAAACACACACTAAAAGACTAAGTATAAGGGAAACAAATAGTATAAAATAATGTGTTATCAATATGCAATGCAAGTAAAATGAACTTGTTGCCGGTTATAATTCATTCTGCTTATACCCATTTACTAAATCCTTTCAATCTATCATATGTTGTTCTTTACGCTTCTCACTCTGTGGATTCTAGATCCCTATTTTCTAATGTGATGTCCATGAAATTTCTCTTACTTAACTAGTTATCTCAAGACAGTAGCCCCAACTGTTCTCATAGAAGAAAATGGTCTTAATAGGATGCTTGTTCTAATATAGAATATGGAGGAGGTCTGGCACTTACTTGAGTTCTTCATGCTTCTTGGCTCAAGGGAGCCTTAAGGGAATTGGGTCTTGATAAATAGTGTCTAGAATGCAATAGAGCTTGACAATTGAAGAAAAATATATCAGAATTGGTCTTCTTTCTAGAATCACCAATTTGATATTCTCTCTTGATTCAATAATTTGATTCGTTGATGGTTTTAGTGTTAGCTATATCTGATATTTTGAACCACTATTATTTTGAGCTACATTCCTGTGGTTCAAACTATGATTCTTCTTTAATTTGCAGGTGCTATGACTTGTGGTAATTTTGTTATGCAAATGTAATGGTCTTGGCTTTATTGGAGTCTACTGTAGGTTTGTTTTTTATCTTTCTTTTTCACTGTTATCAAACTTCGGTAATCCGTCTTTGCAAAGCTCTGTTTTTCATGTTGCCATGTTGACTTGATGACTTCTAAGTTGATAGTTCTTTCATTTTGTCGACTGCCTTTAATGTTAAACATCATACTTCTCATTAGTTATCAAGTTGTTTCGAATTGATCATTCAATATACTTGTTCCTTTTTTCCTTTTTTTTTGTACTTGCCCTATATTCTTATAGGATATAAACCAAATATGGATCTCTTTAATTGACTACACAAAATACGAAGGTATATTCCTATCCTACATACAACCTATGGTATTTATTCCAATGAACTAGACACACAAATCTCATTCCGGTCTCATTTGTGATTAGTTTGTTAACTAATTGATGATCATACAATTATAAGCATTAAGAACATAGATAAACATTCAAGTAGAAATTACAATCATTCGTAGTTAGGCTACATCGTAGTCTTAGAAAGAAAATTAGTTCATACGATAAAATAAAACATCCTAATAATAAATCTAAACACAAGTGAAAGATAGTAGAAGAAGAAAATCTTATTGAGAAGTTAGATCCATCACTGTCTCCTTCCTTGCACCTTCGATTTCTCTTCTTCAATCCTCCACTTATGAGATTATGGAACCAAATAGGAACTCATTGGGAACCAATTAGGAACCCTAATATAGACTCTAAAATATCTATTTATATGTCATAGGAAGTTTAGAGAAATAAGGAATTAAAATCACAAAGGAATCCTAATTAAAATAAGAAAATTGGAAGTCAATTCCCGAGTTGACACTCGAGGGCTGCAACCCTTTTTCACAAAGTAACTAAAATTCACCCTTTTTTAAACTAAAATATGCTTAAGAGACTTTTAAGCATTCCTAAATCGAAAACCTAAAAAATAAATATTAAAACACATAAATCAACTCTAAAATACCCTAGAACAAGCAATTAACAAACTAAATAAATACAAGATAAGCAATATAAAACCAACTTATCAAACATCCTCATTGAATATTCTTTAAGTTCACCCCCTTAGAACTCCACCAACCTTAAACCTAACATTCATTCTTTATTATAAGCACTTTATTTTCTTTGATATTCTTCTTAAAGACTCCCATCATTTTCACAATTAATGGACCAGACATCCATTAATACACCTTCAGCCACAATTAAAACCACCTAAAAACACTGAGCTTCGCTGTTACTATTCATCAGCTAGAGCAAAGAGCATTAGGACTCCCCCTGTAAGGTTAGACTAAACCACGGCTGGAATTTTTGGCCCTAAGACTCATCTCCCTTGGCTTTAAGCCCAACATCCTCTCACTGTCCTATCAAGCTTTCAAAGGTGTCTCAACTGTTCATTCACCAAACTCGCCAGAACTAGTCACACAAGATTGTATTGCACCTCCATTATGATTAACGAACCAAAAAAATCAACAAAACATAGAATTAGTGGTCACTTTTAAGTTTTAGAATTTGAGATCAAGGGGAATAAACTCAAAATAAATTAAACATATAACTTGAAATATATTATTAGAAATTCACAAGTGAGTGGACTTGCAAAATAACCATTTGCATTGAATTTATTCTAACAATTTACACTACATAATAATTTTCTCAAACTTTTTTCTTATGTGAGCATCTTGTCGAAAATTAAACATTTGGTCAAATTTTAAATCAATGGAAAAAAGACTATTTAGAACTTGAAAAGAAAAAAAAAAAAAAGTGCTTAAGGCATAAACTTGAACCATATCCTTTGATGTTATATATTTTATTTCCGTTTATATATAAAAATCATTTCATTTAATGTTAATTTAAACATAATAATCACANACATCCTCTCGCTGTCCTATGAAGCTTTCAAAGGTGTCTCAACTGTTCATTCACCAAACCCACCAGAACTAGTCACACAAGATTGTATTGCACCTCCATTATGATTAACGAACCAAAAAAATCAACAAAACATAGAATTAGTGGTCGCTTTTAAGTTTTAGAATTTGAGATCAAGGGGAATAAACTCAAAATAAATTAAACATATAACTTGAAATATACTATTAGAAATTCACAAGTGAGTGGACTTGCAAAATAACCATTTGCATTGAATTTATTCTAACAATTTACACTACATAATAATTTTCCCAAACTTTTTTCTTATGTGAGCATCTTGTCGAAAATTAAACATTTGGTCAAATTTTAAATCAATGGAAAAAAGACTATTTAGAACTTGAAAAGAAAAAAAAAAAAAAGTGCTTAAGGCATAAACTTGAACCATATCCTTTGATGTTATATATTTTATTTCCGTTTATATATAAAAATCATTTCATTTAATGTTAATTTAAACATAATAATCACATATATAAATATAATAACTACATAGTATTAAAAATATNACTATCACGTGCTTAAAAATTTTATCCTTTTAACATTTTATAATTTGTCATTCTAAATTTTAAAACCTTAAGATAATTTTATCAAAAGAACTCTAATTTCCTTTCCGAACTCATTGCATTTTCATATAAAAATTTATTTTTTTGTTTTGTTGGCCTTGTGTAATTTTATTTTGTGAAAAAAAAAAAATTCTAACTTAATAAAAGCTCTCAATTATAAAATTAATATCTTCAAATCTTAAATTCTTTCAATTTCAATTACAGGGTATCTACTTCTTAAAAAAAAATTATATTTTGTGAACCCAGGACATAAACCCCACCCCGCATTCTCGCATCGCATTTCCAGAAGCCCCTTACTGTCTGTATCAGCCATGAGAGGCCTCCTTTCGAGCTCGAACCTCTTATTCGCTGCCACCAAGGGTTTCCTTGGCACCACCAAACAATTGGGGCAATGGGATCGATCTTATAGCCTAATCCCAATGGTTATAGAGCACTCATCCCGAGGAGAGAGGGCATATGACATCTTCTCGCGTCTTCTAAAAGAGCGCATAGTGTGCATCAACGGACCCGTCACCGACGACACTGCCCACGTCGTCGTTGCTCAGCTCCTTTTCCTCGAGTCTGAGAACCCGTCCAAGCCCATCCATATGTACCTCAACTCCCCTGGCGGCGCTGTTACTGCAGGTCTCTATACCCTATTTCGTCTCAAAATGTTATCTTTCTTTGTACCCATTTCTTGTTAGGAGTTGCTGGAAATGGGGGAGTGGAAGTTGATAAGGCTAATAATGCAAATATATTTAATACGTTTTCAAACACATAATTCTGGATATGGATATGAAGTATTGCCCAGATTGTAGTGTTGCGGGGTTGGGTGTTAATAGGAGTTACTTCAAATTTGCAGGTTTATTTGCCATATGCTTGTTCATAATGCTAAAAGACTATAAATTGTGCGGTCATATTTTGTTATGGAGCTTGATCCATTAGTCATACAATGAAGGCAAGTGCTAAATAGACCTGCAGTGAGTGAGTAATTTATCAACTGTTATTTTGCAATTAATTAATCAACCCCCCCTCCCCCCCTTTTTTTTTCCCCCATTTAGTGTTTTCTTTGCAGTGAGTCACATTATAAGACCTTTCGAAGTTCTTCCATGATAACAAAACTTACATATTTAAGCACTGTTTTAGAAGGTGAAACCAAATTACATATCTTGCCTGGGGTATTCATCTTTCTGATTTCTCTAGCACCCTACTTGCTGTTGGTTCCTTTCCTTCAAATTTCACATGATAAAAATAAAGCATCTGATAATGAAATGGAAGGAGGCAGATTCTACTATCAGATGATTGTGATGAGATTTAGCTCTAGTTGGTTTGTTACTGTACCTCTGAAACTGCTTGAACTTATAAACAGCCTTTCCAATAGTTTTTAACTTTTATTTTAGATAAATAATCAGTCTAAGAGTACATGTGGTTTTGTAAGTGTGTCAGCAATAAATTTTTGTATGTTTGCAACCTATCCATATGTTTATAAGTGATGGTTGTCTTGATTAAAGTGGTTTGCCTGTATCATCTTAAACCTAGGCATGAATCATCCTTGGAAGTTGTCATTCTAGATCAGGAGTGTGTTGAGATATAAAACCATTCTTGGACTTTCACCTAACAATTTAAGCTTTTGGGTTGAATTGGTTCTTAACTTATTATCAGAGCCAAGTGGTGAGGATGACAATCTTTACTGCCCCTATCTTTCATAATTAAATTAAATTTCAACACAAGGTGTAAGTTGGGCCTATGATTTTTGACCACCCTTCAAGGCTAAGGGGCTTTCTTGTGTGTGTGGGCATGTTAAGATATAAAACCATTCTTGGGCCTTCACCTAAAAGCCCAAGTTTTTGGGTTGAAATGATACATGACAGAGCCCATTCTCAAATACCTGGAAAAGCTGAAGAAATAGTGGAAAAAAGTTTTAATCTTTGTTATTTCTTTGATAAGAAAAAGTGGACAAGCATCTGATATGCTTGTTTAGTAAGTATGGTGTTCTCACACTTGCATTCGTGTTATGGTGTAGGTCTGGCAATTTATGATACTATGCGGTACATTCGTTCTCCAATAAATACAATCTGTTTGGGTCAAGCTGCGTCTATGGGTTCTCTCCTATTGGCTGCAGGTACCAAGGGTGAGAGGCGATCTCTTCCAAATGCAACAATCATGATTCATCAGCCTTCAGGTGGTTATAGTGGGCAGGCAAAGGATATGACAATCCATACAAAGCAGATTATTCGGGTTTGGGATTCATTGAATGCATTGTACGCAAAGCATACAGGACAATCAATAGATATTATCCAGAAGAATATGGATAGGGATTATTTTATGACTCCAGAAGAGGCAAAGGAGTTTGGGATTATTGATGAGGTTATTGATGAAAGACCAATGGCTTTGGTGACTGATGCTGTTGGTAATGAAAGCAAAGATAAAAGTACAAATTAGAACTGGAGGGTAAGATTTTTCTGAAGATCCATTGCAGTATGAAAGTGCCATGTCTGCCTGCCTAGATTTATGCGACAGTTGATAAAAGTTTATCTATTGGACAATCATTTTCTAGTTTCAGTTATTAGGTTTGACCATAAAATTTCAGTCATTTATTTTTCTTTTGTCTGATTCAGCTTATTGGCACATTTTTTGCACACAGTTTTAACTTTAGATGTCCTTATCTGAAGTTGCTAATCATCCTGCAATAATATCGTATTATTACTTTGGCTAGGACCTCCAATTTTATATATGTTTTCTAATTTAGAAGTGCAGAATCAAAAAAAATTAGATCTTTGGTATTTTTTATACTTGGTTCTCTCTTAATTCATCAATTTCTTTCTTGTCTGTTGCTGTTTCTTTAGCATTTTAGCTGAAGTAGTGAATGATTAATCCCATCAAGAGAAGCTATCATAATAGATCAGAAAAAGAAAAAGGCTTCATAATCAAATATGTCTGATCTTAACACCATTTTTGTTGATGGAACCTGTTTCTATATTTCTGTGAGATATGTTATGCAGAGTACATTATAGACTTTTGTTATTACAGTAACCATTATATGCATGTGAATGTGGGCTTTTCTCTTATAGTCACTCATGCAACCCATTAACTTGTGATTTTTATAATCTTACATGTGTTAAAGTTGTTATTACAATTGTAAATAATTTGTGAGTCTGGGTTGTTAGTATTGCCCAATATCTTGATGTTTGGAATTTGGTATTTATGTACTATGTAGGCTAGGATACTTGGATGTTATGTGTTGGGCAGTTACATTTAAGGTGCCAATGTAGGTAATAGGGTCTTGATAATGAATAGGAGGTTAAGCAAAGGTTAATTTTTTTTTTTTCCTTTGACATACACTGTGATGTAAAACCAGAAGCAGCTTGCGGAGAACTTAGCAATCCATCATGGTTGGAAATTGTATGTATTTGTGGCGAATTTTGGGTCTATGATATAAGAAGGGCATGAAATAAATGAATTTTAGAATTTGAAGTTATTCAGAGTGAGGTTTGGACTTTTGATAGTTTTTGCAATGATGTAGGCATAATGGGGTAATGGGATAGATTATTCTCATTCCACAATGCTCTTAGTTTTGAATAGAACCATGATCACATGAAAGAGAAATGCTTTGGTTCTGATAATGCCAAAGCAGGAGGTACATAGAGTTCTGCCTAGGAGTAAAGTTTATAATATAACAGAGCTCTAGGACAGATGATCAAACACAGGATAGGAAACATAATAATTTGCTTTTATGCCTGGATATCCTACAGTAGTTTCTAACTTTTCAATGATTATTGTTTGACTGGTTGCTGCTAGAGATAAAACTTACGACTAATATAATGGAATCTAGATCACATGATGAGCATAATTAGGATAGGAAACTGGATATATGATTTTATGCTAGGACAACCTACAACAACACCGACTTTTTGAAGAGTAATGCTACTTAAAGTCTTGCACTATACTTTGATTCACTGTTACACACTTGCACAGTTGGCACAACCTAAACCTAACCATGCTTACCCCTCCATGCCATCAATCCAAACACGCCTTCGACTTTTTTATCTGTGGCTCAAATGTTACCAACTGTGCAAGTTTGTGGTAGTGTGAGTGCAAGAAACATTACTCTTTAGGATTTGTATTTGATTAACTAGTGGATTATGAGTGAGAAGGAGAACAATTTCATGTAGGATGCATGGACACAAAACTGTTTGATGTAGAACATGGTATAGACCAACTTTTTGTGAATGTTGGTGGCCATAGTCTTAGGCAAAACTTGCATGTCAGTATGCGTCCAAGGTGTACTCTTTCTCCCTCTCACTCTGGTGCAAGACACGCAGAGGGAATGGAGGGCTTCATTGTATTGATGCACTCCTTGTGTCCTTTGTGTTCTTATTTCATCTTTCGATGCACTCCTTATACTTTGCAATTGTTATCTACTTTCTCAGCAATAAAATTATCTTTCGTTGGGGAAAAAAAATCCAATAAACATCATAGGGAACTTCTACAAGACTTAAAACTCTAATTAAGAGATCCGTTTGGTAGAAGTTCTGAATGATCGTCACTCTTTTTGAGCCTCAATTTTTAGCCTTTTTTTTTTGGTTTTAATGATAAGGATATTCTTGAACTAACTTTTGCAAGCAATCTGAAGAGTACATTCAAAGGAAAAATTGCCCAAGAATTTTGGGTTTCTCCTTTCCATGTAGAACTTCAAGCAACTTGGTCTCCAAAATTTTCACCAAACAATTTGATTAGATTTAAATTCAAATGGAAAATTTTAACATGTCCATTAGTGATTTGGTTTGAATTCGAATCTAATTGAAAGATTAAATCTTTCTGGGCACAAAAAAAGTTATTTTGTGAGTAAAACTCTAAATTTTAGGGACCTTGA
Organism: Cercis canadensis; assembly: GCA_003255065.1. Lineage (NCBI taxonomy): Eukaryota > Viridiplantae > Streptophyta > Magnoliopsida > Fabales > Fabaceae > Cercis > Cercis canadensis. The sequence goes on from QAOA01002478.1 coordinate 223,590, forward strand.
TCATGTGCCTCAAGGAATTCAGAAATTGTCCTGGGTTGCGTCACTGCCCTGGTTCTTCCACCACGCACACCAGCCACAACCATTTTCAATCAATTTTGATGATGAGTTTTACGTGACTTTTCTACATAATATTTCAATATTCAATCTTATATTAGATCTATTTAAACCCTAAAATGTTTATTGGTCGAAATGAAACAATTTAACAAGCTTTTTCAAAAGACAGCTCAACCTTCATCCCTGGCTTATAATAGACTACATATGAAAAGAAAAATAAGAGCCTAATACTTGCATCTTCATAGTTCATTAATAGAGTTGCGACACTTCCACCTTTTCTTTTACATCAATTTTATACTTGCACAATTCCCATTGAAAAAAAAAAGATCATAGAATTGTCCTTAAAAATAATAATAAAAGTTGCGTAAAGCATTATCTTCCTATTAAAAAAAGAAAATTTAGACTTGAAATTATGCAAAATAAGGCAACATTACTTTTGATTTTTTTATTCTATTTTACTTTTTTGCTACTACGTTCACATTTAAAAGTCCATAATATAGAAAGTACTTCGGTCAAAAATCTAAGTTTTAAGAAATTAAGCAGGCCTTGAGTTTCACAAAATTGGAACCGTGGAATATAAATACATTTTATAAATCTTAATATTAAACTCCAATAAAAAATAATATTTAACAAAAAAACAGGGACTGTATTGGTGACATGAACTGGTTGTGTACAACTATCACAGAAGTTGAATGGTACTTCTTCAAAGTCTTCAAGTTAGTAAAAACAGAGCTACACTCTAAAAACAAGAACATAATGAGAAATTCTCTTTAAAAGTGGAAGAAACAAGGAATAAATAAATTAGGAGATTAAGGCAAAGAAAACACGGGGCAAGGGGAAAAGGGTAAGCAGTTTCCTGCATGTGTGTCCTCTCACCAAAATGGGAACAGGGGACAAAGGAGGAGTTTCTTGCACCACAGGGAATCAAAATACTGTGATATAAAAAATGCCGATTGTGTATAACATGAATGAGTAATTCGCTGAAAGGGTTTCACCCATTCAAACTCAGCTACTGTTTCTGCTACCTGGATCTTATAACAGCACAGAGGATACAAAATCCTGCTTTTGACATTACAAGTTATTTGCCTTGTTGCTTCATTTATAGAACTCCTAATTTCATTTGGCTATGTACACAAGAAAGAAGCTCTCACAATTTGAAGCCAATCAGGCTGCTTAAACAGTTTCAAATAGAACCCGATGCTCTAAAAGTTCTAATAGAACATCTCTCATTTTATCAACAGAAACAGGTTTCAGTATAAGGCCATCCATACCAATCCTCATACAATTCTCCTTTACCAGTTTGTTGGTGTTTCCACTAAGAGCAACTATTAGCGGTCTATCTTGGCGTTTCATAAACTTTTCATGTAGATGTACTGCAAGTTCATAACCATCTATACTTGTACACACATCCATGAAGACCATCTTGTGTTCATGAGAAATAATGCGCAAGCATTCTTCACTTGAGCTTGCTGTTGTTACGTCACATCCTAGATGCACAAGAAGTCCCTTTGTCACAGTCCTGCTAACCCTGCATTTCAAGATTTGACATCCAATTACACAACATTATATTGACCCAATAAACTTAATTACTTGATTTCCTTCCAACAAACAAAAAAGTAATGTTTTTTATGGATAACATAAACAAAAAACACTGTTACAAAAACATGTCTACTTTGAGTGCACTTTGATTCCAACATGCTACAATTCCTTCCTTCATATATATATCTATATGCATCTGCATATCTGTGTGTGTGTGACCCAAAAGCCTCATTGGAGTGACTAATCTTGACAAATAGACGAAATTTCTAACTTAATACTTTTTATTTTAAGACCAAAACCTTCACATTAACAGATTGCGCCACTCACTAAGCAATTCTGAATTAAGAGTTCAATTTTAAGACCACAACCTTCACATATATCTTGAAGGCCAGCTAAAAAGTGCAATTTTAGAATTCTGAAGGAGAACTGTGTACAACAAAACTCCTGTCCAAAATGACGCACAAGTCCCAAAGATCTAAACCAGAAAAGTCACCAAGATGATTTCTGTTGGAGATAATTACATGTAATCTCCAGATTGAAGTCTTCTAACAATGATATAGCACCCTGAAGTCCTAAACCCCCAAACATAAATTTACAAATTGTCAATTTCAAAATTTAATAACAACTTAATGTTTAGCCTTAATTACCTTGGATTATTGTTATTTTTTGGCTGGTTTATTACCTTTGATTAGACGCTAGTAAAATTGGTACTCAGCACACATATAATTATCAATAAACCCAAGCAAATTTCTCTTTGAAATCACCATAATCATACTGGTTCCATTTAAAGGCAGCTAATCTTGATTTCGGTTGTGTGCTATTGTAAATTAAGCGTGATCTCCAGATTAGATATGTTATACATGAAAAGTAAAATTAAACTAATGAATATTCCATAGAAATGTGTTAAAGATACCCTGAGAAAATTTGACAAACAAAAACTAGCAACATAAATACAGAGATACAATCAATTGGCACAAGTTTAACACTTGTGCTATAGACAAAATCCCTCTTGGAAACTCATGCCGGACTTTATTCAAGAAAATGTTAGACATTGAATTACTATCTAACACTCCAGGATCATTGAAAATGCTAAAATAAGAGGGTTCATTGGTTGAAGAACTTTGGAGAGCATTTTGATGTTTGTGAGATTGGCTGAAGTGTTGAGAGTAGGATCTCACATCTCTTATTTATATATGCTGTACAATAAATAACAGCATGGGAAACAATTACATAGGGAACATAAATTACATAGGAACTAATCACATAGAAACTATAGCTACGTGGGAAACAACATAATGGGAATTAGCTATATGGGAAATAGCTACATGGGAAATAACTACTAATTAATTCTAACACTCCCCCTCAAGCTGGCTCATACATATTATATGTGCCCAGCTTGTCACAAATATAGTTAATCCGAGGACCTCTGAGAGACTTCGTAAGTATATCAGCTAACTGATCATTTGACTTAACAAAACCAGTAGTGATATCACCTGATAATAGCTTCTCTCTTACAAAATGACAGTCAATTTCTATGTGTTTGGTCCTTTCATGGAATACCGGATTAGAAGCAATGTGAAGAACTGCTTGGTTGTCACATATCAGCTGCATTTGGTCAACCTTCATTAATCTTAATTCCTGTAGTAATTGTTTCATCCAAATGAGCTCACATGTTGTTTTAGCCATAGCTCAATACTCTGCCTCAGCACTAGATCGAGCAACAACTGGTTGCTTCTTACTTTTCCATGACACTAGGTTCCCTCCAATAAGAACACAATACTCAGTAGTTGATCGTCTATCTATTGGACATCTTGCCCAGTTTGCATCATAATAGCCAACTACTTGGGTGTGTCTTTTGTTTTCATACAAAAGCCCTTTTCCAAGTGTCTGTTTGATGTATCTTAAAATCCGAATCACAGCATCCCAATGACTATCACATGGAAAGCTCAAGAACTGACTAATGACACTCATTGCAAAGGCAATATCAGGTCGTGTCACTGTAAGATAGTTGAGTTTTCCAACAAGTCTTCAGTATCTACTTGGATTGGCTAAAGGCTCCCCCTGATTAGGTAGAAGCTTGACATTCGGGTCCATCAGAGTATCAACAGGTTTACAATTAACCATGCCTGTTTCCTTCAGAATGTCTAAGGCATACTTTCGTTGAGAGATGACAACCCCTTTATGCGATTGAACAACTTCTATTCCAAGAAAATATTTAAGTTTACCCAAATCCTTTGTCTGAAAATGCTGAAATAGATGTTGCTTAAGCCTCTGTATGCCATCTTGGTCATTTCCTGTAATGATGATATCATCCACATAGACAATAAGATATATGCATTGGTGAGGAGATGAATGATGATGGAAGATGGTATGATCAGCTGGACTCCGAACCATCCCAAAAGCTTGAACAACTGCACTAAATCTCCCAAACCAAGCACGTGGAGATTGTTTGAGGCCATAGAGAGATCGACGTAGGCGACAAACCAACCCAGACTCCCCCTGAGCAACAAACCCAAGTGGTTGCTCCATATAGACTTCTTCCTGCAATTCACCATGGAGAAAGGCATTTTTTATGTCTAACTGATATAAAGGCCAGTGATGAATGGCAGCCATGGCAAGGAATAGGCGAACAGAAGTCATCTTGGCTACAGGAGAGAAGGTGTCACTATAGTCAAGACCATAAATCTGGGTGTAACCCTTGGCAACAAGTCGAGCCTTGAGACGATCAATTTGGCCATCAGGGCCGACCTTGACAGTGTAAACCCATCGGCAGCCAACCGTTGTCTTGCCAAGAGGAAGAGGAACCAAGTCCCAAGTACCATTGGCATCCAAAGCAACCATTTCATCCAACATAGCCTGACGCCATCCTGGGTGAGAGAGAGCTTCTCCTGTATTTTTAGGAGTAGGGACAGAGGACAAAGACGAAACAAAAGCAGAATATTGTGGAGATAAACGATGATAACTGACAAAATTATAAATAGGGTAAGGATTGCGAGTGGAACAAATACCTTTACGCTCAACAATAGGACGATCCAAGTCAGAAACCGGAGCAGGAGAGACAACTGGAGTAGAAGATGAGTCTGGTGGGTTGGCAACAGGGTGAGTAATTGAGGTAGGAGCAGCTGATTCAAGAATGGTTGGGGCAGTTTTAGGGATAGGAGCATCCTCAAGAACAGAATTGACAGTTGGGATTGGACGTGCTCGACGATGATAAGTGAGGGTAAGAGGTGCTAGAGTCGTCCCAAGCTCAGGCATAGAAGGAGCCAAGTCAAGGGAAGGTTCAACAGGGGGTAATAGGCTAGCAAAAGAAAGAGGTAGGACATTACCAATGTCAGGCTGTTCCTTAGAGGAGAAAAAAGGAGTCATCTCAAAGAAGGTGACATGAGGAGAAGTGATGTATCGGTGAAGGTCAGGAGAAAAACATCAATAACCTTTTTGCAAGCGGGAATAACCCAGAAAGACACACTTGAGAGCTTTAGCTTGTAGTTTATCTTTTCCTAGATTAAGATTATGGACAAAGCATGTGCAACCAAAGACACGAAGAGGAAGAGAGTAAAGAGGTCGATTGGGAAACAATATGGAATGTGGTACCTGATTGTGCAAGACTGAGGATGGCATCCGATTGATCAAATAACAAGAAGTGAGGACAGCATCGCCCCAAAAATCGGAATGGGACATTGTGATGAAGAAGAAGAGTGCGAGCGGTCTCAATCAAATGTCTATTTTTCCGCTCAGCCACTCCATTTTGTTGAGGGGTATGAGCACAAGATGACTGATGAAGAATACCCTGGGAAATCATAAAAGATTGGAAGGAAGTAGAAAAATATTCTCTTGCATTGTCACTCCGTAAAGTGCGGATGGTTACACCAAATTGGGTTTTAACCTCAGAACAAAAAGTTTGAAAAATAGAAAATAATTCTGAACGATTTCTCATTAGGAATAGCCAAGTACATCGAGAGAAATCATCAATAAAGGTGACAAAGTAACGGTAACCCAAGGTTGAACTTATTCGACACGGACCCCAGACATCAGAATGTACCAATTCAAAAGCAAAGTTTGCTTGTTTATTAATACGATTAGAAAACGAACTACGTACATGTTTCCCTAACTGACAGGACTCACATTCTAAATTAGAAACACGGGAAAGAGTAGGTACCATCTTCTGTAGTTTCTGTAGGTTAGGGTGTCCTAAACGATAATGAAGAAGCTCAGGTGAGTCAACTACAGAACAAGCAACAGGAGATTGTGGTGGAAGGAGATAGTATAGCCCACGAGATTCATGTCCTACTCCAATCGTCTGTCCAGTGCTCCGATCCTGCACAAGAACCGAGTTAGCAACAAAGGTGATAGAATAAGGCAGGGTTTGGGTTAATTTGCTAACAGAAATCATGAAAGGGCAGCCAGGTACAAATAGAACAGAATTCAAGGACAAAGTAGGAAGAGGCTTTGCTTGTCCAATGCCTTTGACTTTAGTATTTGAGCCATTAGCTAACGTAACAGAAGATAAAGAATCAGAATAAGTAAGGGTAGAAAATAAATCTTTGTTACCAGACATATGATTGGAAGCACCGGAATCAATAACCCAAGGGCCAAGGGAGGACGACTGAGAGAGGCAAGCAATAGGATTACCAGGCTGAGCAATGGGGGAAGTGGAGATGCTTGATTGCTGAGTCTCTCGAAATTTGAGGAACTCATTGTATTCAGCAACAAATACAAACATGTTGCCAGAAGAACCAGGTTGACCAGATTGAGCGATGTTAGTAGACTTGGTTTTATCTCTGAGAGTAAAGCAGTGATCCACAGTATGACCCAGCTTATTACAGTAAGTGCAATAGGGACGTTCCCGATGGCGGGAACGTTGGTCATGACGACCCCCACCACGACTTCTTCGATGGTCAGATCTATGGTTTGCTTGGGAAGCTAAGATGGCAGATTCAATGGTAGGAGTAACCTCAGACACACTTGTCGGAGCTGAAACACGAATCAACTGTTCAAACATAGAGTCCATGCTAGGAATGATAGGGCTTGCTAGTATTTGATTACGAACTGAGTCCAATTCGGGAGGAAGTCCAGCAAGAGCAAGCACCATAAAGAATTTTCCACATTGCTCCTCTTGTTTGGCAACATCAACAGAGAAGGGCATCAACTCCTTGAATTCTTGCATAAGTGTCCCAATCTGTCCCAAATATGTTTGCATGTCCAGATTTTGTTTCTTGATGATCCGGAAACAATGGTATAAAGGCGGTTGATATCATTGGAGGACAGCTTATTAGCTTTGTTCCAAACTTCATAACATGTACGATATGGCCGGTATTGACCAATGATGGAACGATCGATGCTTTGCCATAGGACATTGCAGAGGTAGGCATCAATCTGCTTCCACCTTGGCTGATCTTTTTCAGGAATAGCCTGAGCTTGTGTCATCAAGTGGTCGTCATAGCCCTGTCCTTGAAACCACAATTCCACAGAAGCTGACCAGGACAGATAGTTGGCTGAACCAGTCAATTTCTCAGAGGAAATGACAGGAGTGGAGGAGAAACTAAGAATTGATTGCCCAACACTTGAAGAAGCCATGCTGGTATATAAAAATTAAGAAGAAACTTACTTAAGGAAAGAAACAGATCTGAAATAATAACTGATAGGTATGAAAATGTTAGAATGGAGCTGGAAATAGGTTGCAAACACGCTGAGGAGACAAACTGGAAAAAAATACCACAACCGGAGATCTAACGGGCTGTCACGCGCCAGTACAATGGGCAGCGCGTGGGAACCACGCGCAGAGATGAAGGCGGCGCGTGGGAACCACCGCGCGTAGATGAAGGAGGCTCGTGGGGTGGCAGATGGTGGCGAGCTTCAGGGATTAGGCCGTTCGGAACTTTCTGAGATTGATGGTAATGCTGGACTTCCGAAATATGAACCTTAGGGCGGCTAGATTGGAACACAGCCACTAAAACTTCAATAAAAAAGGACTACTGGAAGTAGAGCACAGCAGAAAAGGAGAGACACCGCTGGAGTAAACACAGCGGGAAAGAGAAGAGAAATTTCTCACAAAGATTGCTCTGATACCATGTGAGATTGGCTGAAGTGTTGTGAGAGTAGGATCTCACATCTCTTATTTATATATGCTGTACAATAAATAACAGCATGGGAAACAATTACATAGGGAACATAAATTACATAGGAACTAATCACATAGAAACTATAGCTATGTGGGAAACAACATAATGGGAATTAGCTATAAGGGAAATAGCTACATGGGAAATAGCTACTAATTAATTCTAACAATGCTCATCCAAGATATGAACCTCACATCATAAAGTACAAGGGCAGAACCATGTGCCTAAGCACAGCCTACCTTCCACAAAATCAACATTTCCAAAAAAATTAGAAAAGTTGTTCTACTTTATAAGGTTTTCCCCTTCGCCGCATCAACAGATGTTCTTGTATTATTATCATTGCCTCTTCTCGGATAGAAGTTGCTTTTATCAATATCACCATCATTTTTCTACTCATCCATTTCCATTTGATATTCTATCTACATATTTCAAAGTGGCAAATTGATTCCAGAGCAGTATTATCTATTCATACCCAAATAATAAAAAAGTGATACAGTAATTAATAACACATTCAGAAAGTGAAGGTATGAGAAGATAGGTATGTCACTGACCCATTATCATCCATGACAAGAACCTTGAGCCCTGAAAAGTCTGTAAGGCCATGATTTCCTGGAATTTTGGGTACAAATGGTGGTTTAGATTCGTTTGAACGGTCTGGGATTCCAAGTTTTACAATGAAGGTAGCCGTACATCCTTTACCAATACCTTCACTTTCAATCCAAATTTGTCCCCCCATAAGATTTACAAATCTGGTCAAAATATCAAAAACTATATATAATCAAAGGTGAATTCTCAAACAAACATACAAAGAGAATTTCAATCTAGTTTTGCAAATCAGATTTCAAAGAATAGTAAATAAATGATTATTGTTTGCATCCTAGTTGAAGGAGGTAAACACAAAAGAATATGATACCTCTTACAAATTGCAAGGCCGAGTCCACTTCCACCAGCATTTCTTGCTGCTAATGATTGGGATTGTGCAAACTTAGTGAATAAGTTAGAAACATCTTGTGGATTAATACCTGATCCTGAATCTTTTACCTGAAGGTGGGAAAATTTTCAACAGTTGTAATTGAAGTAAGAGAGAGAAGGATAAATGCTCCATGCAGAAGAGTACTCATTAAGCTTGAATAGACAAACCTGTACTCGCAAATAAAAGTGGTTGTCACTTGGAACTGGAAGAAACTCAGGAACTCTATCATCTCTAAAAGATTCTGGTTTTGCAACAACAACAGTGATGCAGATGCTGCCTTCTTTAGAGAACTTCACAGCATTACCAACAACATTTAGAATTGTTTGCATGAGACGTTTTTCATCACCAATGGCATACACTGGCAAATCTGGAGATAAATGTAAAGAGAGTGGCAACTTTTTGACAGATACAACAGGCTTTATCAAGCTAAGGACCTGCAATCATGAAAGAAGGTCTTACTATGTCATGCAGCTTAAGAAACTCCTGATCAAAATATGGCCACATGTAAATCCAATGTAAATTTTACCTCTCTGAATACAGCATGAAGGTTAAAAGTTGATGCATCAAGTTGAAGATTGCCATCTTCAAGCCGTGAAAGATCTAGAACATCATTGATAAGAGTAGACAATAGATTACTACTTTTCAATATTGTCTCAACCATCAGGCGTTGCTCAGCTGTCAGCTCTGTTTCCTGTAACAATGAAGAGAGCGCAATAATTGCATGCATGGGAGTTCTCATCTCATGATTCATAACAGCCAAAAAATCATTGCGACCATGAATCGCAGTTTCTGCTTCCCTTCTTGCCAGATCAAGGGCAACATTCTGCTCCATGAGCAGATCCCTTGCCCTCATTGACTCTTCTAAGATTGCAGCATGTGAAAGAGCAACTGCTACCTGGCAAAGGAAATACAATTGTAACAATTCAACAAAAGGAAAGTTCAAATGATAGACTGATATGATCAGACCACTCATGCTTCTTATTTNCATTCGGGTCCATCGGAGTATCAACAGGTTTACAATTAACCATGCCTGTTTCCTTTAGAATGTCTAAGGCATACTTTCGTTGAGAGATGGCAACCCCTTTATGCGATTGAGCAACTTCTATTCCAAGGAAATATTTAAGTTTACCCAAATCCTTTGTCTGAAAATGCTGAAATAGATGTTGCTTAAGCCTCTGTATGCCATCTTGGTCATTTCCTGTAATGATGATATCATCCACATAGACAATAAGATATATGCATTGGTGAGGAGATGAATGATGATGGAAGATGGTATGATCAGCTTGACTCCGAATCATCCCAAAAGCTTGAACAACTGCACTAAATCTCCCAAACCAAGCACGTGGAGATTGTTTGAGGCCATAGAGAGATTGACGTAGGCGACAAACCAACCCAGACTCCCCCTGAGCAACAAACCTAGGTGGTTGCTCCATATAGACTTCTTCCTGCAATTCACCATGGAGAAAGGCATTTTTTATGTCTAACTGATATAAAGGCCAGTGATGAATGGCAGCCATGGCAAGGAATAGGCGAACAGAAGTCATCTTGGCTACAGGAGAGAAGGTGTCACTATAGTCAAGACCATAAATCTGGGTGTAACCCTTGGCAACAAGTCGAGCCTTGAGACCATCAATTTGGCCATCAGGGCCGACCTTGACAGTGTAAACCCATCGGCAGCCAACCGTTGTCTTGCCAGGAGGAAGAGGAACCAAGTCCCAAGTACCATTAGCATCCAAAGCAACCATTTCATCCAACATAGCCTGACGCCATCCTGGGTGAGAGAGAGCTTCTCCTGTATTTTTAGGAGTAGGGACAGAGGACAAAGACGAAACAAAAGCAGAATATTGTGGAGATAAACGATGATAACTGACAAAATTATAAATAGGGTAAGGATTGCGAGTGGAACGGATACCTTTACGCTCAGCAATAGGACGATCCAAGTCAAAAACCGGAGCAGGAGAGACAACTGGAGTAGAAGATGAGTCTGGTGGGTTGGCAACAGGGTGAGTAATTGAGGTAGGAGCAGCTGATTCAAGAATGGTTGGGGCAGTTTCAGGGATAGGAGCATCCTCAAGAACAGAATTGACAGTTGGGATTGGACGTGCTCGACGATGATAAGTGAGGGTAGGAGGTGCTAGAGTCGTCCCAAGCTCAGGCATAGAAGGAGCCAAGTCAAGGGAAGGTTCAGCAGGGGGTAATGGGCTAGCAAAAGAAAGAGGTAGGACATTACCAATGTCAGGCTGTTCCTTAGAGGAGAAAAAAGGAGTCATCTCAAAGAAGGTGACATGAGGAGAAGTGATGTATCGGTGAAGGTCAGGAGAAAAACATCGATAACCTTTTTGCAAGCGGGAATAACCCAGAAAGACACACTTGAGAGCTTTAGCTTGTAGTTTATCTTTTCCTAGATTAAGATTATGGACAAAGCATGTGCAACCAAAGACACAAAGAGGAAGAGAGTAAAGAGGTTGATTGGGAAACAATATGGAATGTGGTACCTGATTGTGCAAGACTGAGGATGGCATCCGATTGATCAAATAACAAGAAGTGAGGACAGCATCGCCCCAAAAACGGAATGGGACATTGTGATGAAGAAGAAGAGTGCGAGCGGTCTCAATCAAATGTCTATTTTTCCGCTCAGCCACTCCATTTTGTTGAGGGGTATGAGCACAAGATGACTGATGAAGAATACCCTGGAAAATCATAAAAGATTGGAAGGAAGTAGAAAAATATTCTCTTGCATTGTCACTCTGTAAAGTGCGGATGGTTACACCAAATTGGGTTTTAACCTCAGAACAAAAAGTTTGAAAAATAGAAAATAATTCTGAACGATTTCTCATTAGGAATAGCCAAGTACATCGAGAGAAATCATCAATAAAGGTGACAAAGTAACGGTAACCCAAGGTCGAACTTATTCGACACGGACCCCAGACATCAAAATGTACCAATTCAAAAGCAAAGTTTGCTTGTTTATTAATACGATTAGAAAACGAACTACGTACATGTTTCCCTAACTGACAAGACTCACATTCTAAATTAGAAACACGGGAAAGAGTAGGTACCATCTTCTGTAGTTTCTGTAGGTTAGGGTGTCCTAAACGATAATGAAAAAGCTCAGGTGAGTCAACTACAGAACAAGCAACAGGAGATTGTGGTGGAAGGAGATAGTATAGCCCACGAGATTCATGTCCTACTCCAATCGTCTGTCCAGTGCTCCGATCCTGCACAAGAACCGAGTTAGCAACAAAGGTGATAGAATAAGGCAGGGTTTGGGTTAATTTGCTAACAGAAATCAAATTGAAAGGGCAGCCAGGTACAAATAGAACAGAATTCAAGGACAAAGTAGGAAGAGGCTTTGCTTGTCCAATGCCTTTGACTTTAGTATTTGAACCATTAGCTAACGTAACAGAAGATAAAGAATCAGAATAAGTAAGGGTAGAAAATAAATCTTTGTTACCAGACATATGATCGGAAGCACCGGAATCAATAACCCAAGGGCCAAGGGAGGACGACTGAGAGAGGCAAGCAATAGGATTACCAAGCTGAGCAATGGGGGAAGTGGAGATGCTTGATTGCTGAGTCTCTCGAAATTTGAGGAACTCATTGTATTCAGCAGCAAACATGTTGCCAGAAGAACCAGGTTGACCAGATTGAGCGATGTTAGCAAACTTGGTTTTATCTCTGAGAGTAAAGCAGTGATCCCCAGTATGACCCAGCTTATTGCAGTAAGTGCAATAGGGACGTTCCCGATGGCGGGAACGTTGGTCATGATGACCCCCACCACGACTTCTTCGATGGTCAGATCTATGGTTTGCTTGGGAAGCTAAGATGGCAGATTCAATGGTAGGAGTAACCTCAGACACACTTGTCGGAGCTGAAACACGAATCAACTGTTCAAACATAAAGTCCATGCTAGGAATGATAGGGCTTGCTAGTATTTGATTACGAACTGAGTCCAATTCGGGAGGAAGTCCAGCAAGAGCAAGCACCATAAAGAATTTTCCACATTGCTCCTCTTGTTTGGCAACATCAACAGAGAAGGGCATCAACTCCTTGAATTCTTGCATAAGTGTCCCAATCTGTCCCAAATATGTTTGCATGTCCAGATTTTGTTTCTTGATGGTCTTCATTCCGGAAACAATGGTATAAAGGCGGTTGATATCATTGGAGTACAGCTTATTAGCTTTGTTCCAAACTTCATAACATGTACGATATGGCCGGTATTGACCAATGATGGAACGATCGATGCTTTGCCATAGGACATTGCAGAGTAGGCATCAATCTGCTTCCACCTTGGCTGATCTTTTTCAGGAATAGCCTGAGCTTGTGTCATCAAGTGGTCGTCATAGCCCTGTCCTTGAAACCACAATTCCACAGAAGCTGACCAGGACAGATAGTTGGCTGAACCAGTCAATTTCTCAGAGGAAATGACAGGAGTGGAGGAGAAACTAAGAATTGATTGCCCAACACTTGAAGAAGCCATGCTGGTATATAAAAATTAGGAAGAAACTTACTTAAGGAAAGAAACAGATCTGAAATAATAACTGATAGGTATGATAATGTTAGAATGGAGCTGGAAATAGGTTGCAAACACGCTGAGGAGACAAACTGGAAAAAAATACCACAACCGGAGATCTGACGCGCTGTCACGCGCCGGTACAATGGGCGGCGCGTGGGAACCACGCGCAGAGATGAAGGAGGCGCGTGGGGTGGCAGATGGTGGCGAGCTTCAGGGATTAGGCCCTTCGGAACTTTCTGAGATTGATGGTAATGCTGGACTTCCGAAATATGAACCTTAGGGCGGCTGGATTGGAACACAGCCACTAAAACTTCAATAAAAAAGGACTGCTGGAAGTAGAGCACAGCAGAAAAGGAGAGACACCACTGGAGTAAACACAGCGGGAAAGAGAAGAGAAATTTCTCACAGAGATTGCTCTGATACCATGTGAGATTGGCTGAAGTGTTGTGAGAGTAGGATCTCACATCTCTTATTTATATATGCTGTACAATAAATAACAGCATGGGAAACAATTACATAGGGAACATAAATTACATGGGAACTAATCACATAGAAACTATAGCTATGTGGGAAACAACATAATGGGAATTAGCTATATGGGAAATAGCTACATGGGAAATAGCTACTAATTAATTCTAACAATGTTCATCCAAGATATGAACCTCACATCATAAAGTACAAGGGCAGAACCATGTGCCTAAGCACAGCCTACCTTCCACAAAATCAACATTTCCAAAAAAATCAGAAAAGTTGTTCTACTTTATAAGGTTTTCCCCTTCGCCGCATCAACAGATGTTCTTGTATTATTATCATTGCCTCTTCTCGGATAGAAGTTGCTTTTATCAATATCACCATCATTTTTCTACTCATCCATTTCCATTTGATATTCTATCTACATATTTCAAAGTGGCAAATTGATTCCAGAGCAGTATTATCTATTCATACCCAAATAATAAAAAAGTGATACAGTAATTAATAACACATTCAGAAAGTGAAGGTATGAGAAGATAGGTATGTCACTAACCCATTATCATCCATGACAAGAACCTTGAGCCCTGAAAAGTCTGTAAGGCCATGATTTCCTGGAATTTTGGGTACAAATGGTGGTTTAGATTCGTTTGAACGGTCTGGGATTCCAAGTTTTACAATGAAGGTAGCCGTACATCCTTTACCAATACCTTCACTTTCAATCCAAATTTGTCCCCCCATAAGATTTACAAATCTGGTCAAAATATCAAAAACTATATATAATCAAAGGTGAATTCTCAAACAAACATACAAAGAGAATTTCAATCTAGTTTTGCAAATCAGATTTCAAAGAATAGTAAATAAATGATTATTGTTTGCATCCTAGTTGAAGGAGGTAAACACAAAAGAATATGATACCTTTTACAAATTGCAAGGCCGAGTCCACTTCCACCAGCATTTCTTGCTGCTAATGATTGGGATTGTGCAAACTTAGTGAATAAGTTAGGAACATCTTGTGGATTAATACCTGATCCTGAATCTTTTACCTGAAGGTGGGAAAATTTTCAACAGTTGTAATTGAAGTAAGAGAGAGAAGGATAAATGCTCCATGCAGAAGAGTACTCATTAAGCTTGAATAGACAAACCTGTACTCGCAAATAAAAGTGGTTGTCACTTGGAACTGGAAGAAACTCAGGAACTCTATCATCTCTAAAAGATTCTGGTTTTGCAACAACAACAGTGATGCAGATGCTGCCTTCTTTAGAGAACTTCACAGCATTACCAACAACATTTAGAATTGTTTGCATGAGACGTTTTTCATCACCAATGGCATACACTGGCAAATCTGGAGATAAATGTAAAGAGAGTGGCAACTTTTTGACAGATACAACAGGCTTTATCAAGCTAAGGACCTGCAATCATGAAAGAA
Source organism: Cercis canadensis (assembly GCA_003255065.1). NCBI lineage: Eukaryota > Viridiplantae > Streptophyta > Magnoliopsida > Fabales > Fabaceae > Cercis > Cercis canadensis. The sequence continues at coordinate 238,685 of QAOA01002478.1, forward strand.
GGTCTTACTATGTCATGCAGCTTAAGAAACTCCTGATCAAAATATGGCCACATGTAAATCCAATGTAAATTTTACCTCTCTGAATACAGCATGAAGGTTAAAAGTTGATGCATCAAGTTGAAGATTGCCATCTTCAAGCCGTGAAAGATCTAGAACATCATTGATAAGAGTAGACAATAGATTACTACTTTTCAATATTGTCTCAACCATCAGGCGTTGCTCAGCTGTCAGCTCTGTTTCCTGTAACAATGAAGAGAGCGCAATAATTGCATGCATGGGAGTTCTCATCTCATGATTCATAACAGCCAAAAAATCATTGCGACCATGAATCGCAGTTTCTGCTTCCCTTCTTGCCAGATCAAGGGCAACATTCTGCTCCATGAGCAGATCCCTTGCCCTCATTGACTCTTCTAAGATTGCAGCATGTGAAAGAGCAACTGCTACCTGGCAAAGGAAATACAATTGTAACAATTCAACAAAAGGAAAGTTCAAATGATAGACTGATATGATCAGACCACTCATGCTTCTTATTTCTCATAAATATTTAGAACTTTTGAGTTAGCATCTGGTTGAGGAAAGTATAGTATGAAAGATTGTAACTCTAGTAGCATATGCTATTAAGTTTCACAATCAGGCCTCTCCTTTTGAGAATTCTTGCTGGTTTTGCCACCAATGGCAGCATTATAATCTGCCTTTTCCTGTCAGATATAATTTGAGGACTCTATTTCTCTTCTCTTTTTTTGGATTGCATGAACTAATTCATTTACCAAATGCAAACTGAGCATAACTTGAAGCTAAAGTTGCACAGACAACAATCGCCAATAAAAATTCTAGACTATTATATTGCATACAACATTTTCACCATTTGCAAAGACATACATTCCTCTGGGAACAAGTAAAAACCTTAATATGAAGGCTTTCAGCTGTGATATCTGTTCTAATTACATCTGAAACCAATTGCACATTGATCATTTCCTAACATTTTCCAGATCCCCAGCGCTAGTAAGGCAAAAGAATAGTCCATACTCTTAAAAGTATATTTTTCTAGGCAAAGACATCCAGGTTTTTTATATATGGCAATAGAAAACTAACTTCAGACCATAAGACACAAGTTCCATTTGATTATCCTTCGCTTTGCTCAGAAAAGAGGAATATTTCCTGTTAGAAATTCTTTGAAAGGTCCTAGTGACAAACTAAAGATGGAAACCTTCATTGCCATTGCAAGGTGGTTTGAAGAATAAAAGTACTCTCGATGTGGCTTTCCTCTAATCCAAAAAATTTGGAAGATAGAGTTCATATCCTTCAAGCTTGGATTGTATGTGTAAAAACACTGATCTCTTATTGAACACAAACAGAATAAAAAGGTAATTTAGCAGACACACCCAACTTTTTTTTTTTTTTATGAGAAGATAAGATTTCATTAATCATCCGAAACCAACACATTAACAAGGAAACTTGGTGGTAGATCACACNTAAGATTTCGTTAATCATCCAAAACCAACACATTAACAAGGAAACTTGGTGGTAGATCACACCAAGAAAACAAAGAGGTTACATTAGATGCATGGTTAGCAACACAATCAGCAGCTTGATTGGCAAACCTTGGTACCCAGTTAAAAAACCATGCACATAGACCAGTACAAAGCTCTAGCACATCATCCAAAATCAACCCCAAAGGAGACAAATTCTTGTGTTTATGCTTCAAGGAAAGAATAATGTTCTGTGCATCTCCGTCAATGCAAAGATCCCTCAACCCCAACTCTAAAGCTTTCTAGACCCCTTCCCTGTATGCCATTGCCTCTAACACCTAAATAGACTCAAACCCCTCCATGTGCTGAGCCCAAGCAGCAACGAATTGACCTGCATTATCCCAAATGATGCCTCCAATACCTGCCTTACCAGAATTATGAAGCGAGGCATCCACACTCAGCTTGAAAAAAGGTGCCTCTGGTCTTTCCCAACTAGCCACCCGGTCATTTCTATTAGAGGGCTGAAGTGAAGAGAAATTGCCAAGCTCCTCCCATAAACTCACCCCATTATGCCAGATAGTAGCCACAGGGATCCTTGGTTTGCCCAGTCAAGCTGCGTTACACCTATGCCAGATATTGTAGCACACTAGGGTCACGATAGCTATCTTTTCCTCCTCCCATCCCATGCACACTTGTGCAAACCAATCCAGAAAAGTGTTAACATTGTTCCCATCAAGATCAAGATCAGAATCCATAGAAACTCATACGCCATGAACGTCCGGACACAGGAACAACACATGCAAAAATAGTCTCTTGGCCAGAATGACATAGCGGGCACAAATTTGGAATATCCAAACCCCATCTAGTTAGTGCACTGGTAGTAGGTAAGATATCCTTGCAACAGTGCCATAAGAAAAGTCTATATTTATTTCGAAGCATTACTTTCCAAACCTTTTTCCAGATATGCTGCAGGACAGGTGTAGCTCCCTGGAAACGATCATTGACTAGAGCTTGGTAGGCTGTTTTAACAGAGAAAACACCATTCGAGAGCTGCCAAAACATGCTATCCTTTAGACGCCGATTACTGAGAGGGATACTGCATATTAGGCGAGCTGCTTCGTCATCAAAGAGTTCATTCACTAGAGAGACATTCCAGCAATGACTATCAGCCAGAAAAAGCTCCTTCACGTGGGCTTGTGCAAACTGAGCAGGTAAGATGGAGTGAACCATACTGTCATCAAATCTTGGGACCCATGGATCAGCGCCTATCACAACACTGTCACCATCTCCAATGCGATACATCAGATGTTGTTTCAAGACAGGGAAGCCAGACTGAATGCTCCTCTAAGTATAAGATGGTCTACAACCTAAAGGAGCATCAAGGAGAGACCTATTAGGAAAATATCTTGCTTTAAGAATTGGGGCTAGAAGAGAATCTGGGTTCTACAAAATCCGCCAACCCTGCTTGGCCAACATTGCCACATTAAAGTCCTCCAAATTCCTAAAACCTAAACCACCATATTTTTTTGGAATAGCTAGCTTCTCCCAGCTGATCCAAAGCATCTTGGTTGCGTCTAACGTATTACCCCACCAAAATTTTGCCAAAAGTTGATTGAGATTGTGACATAAAGATTTAGAGAGTCTAAAACAACTCATGGTATAAGTAGGTATAGAGAGGGCAATGGCATTTATCAAGATCTCTTTACCTGTTGTAGATAGTAATTTTTCACGCCACCCCTTAAGTCTTTTCCACACCCGCTCCTTCAAGGATTGAAAAGCCTCATTTTTGCAATGCCCCACCATGGCTGGTAAACCCAGATACTTCTCATTAAAGGCCACGGTAGAAACCCCAAGAATATGCATAATAGACTCCCTATCCATACTCCAACAGCTTGGGCTAAAATAGATCCCTGATTTTTGGAAATTTTTTTGCTACCCAGAGCAGACTTCAAAGTCAATCAGCATTCTTTTAATCTCAAGACTCTACCCAATCAAAGCTCAAGTAAATATTAAACTGTCATCAGCAAAAAACAAATGGGTAACTGAGGGAGCACCCCGGCAAACACTACCCCCTGAGATTGCCCTCTGAGATTCCGCAGCTTTTAATAAGGAGCTGAGGCCCTCGGCACAAATCAAGAAAAGATAGGGTGAGAGCGGATCACCTTGCCTTAGCCCTCACTCAGGAAGAATTAAACTATGCTGGATATTATTGAGAATTACCGAATATGACACCGAAGTAACACAAGTCATAATTAGATCAATCCATCTATCTGCGAAATTTGGCATTAGCTCGTAAGCAATCATCACATTATTAGAAATTTGGCAATTTGGAACAAAAGCACTTTGATTTAATGAAATCACATCTGGAAGGATGGATTTCAATCTGTTGGCTAAAACCTTGGAAATAATCTTGTAGAGAACATTGCACAAACTAATGGGTCGAAATTGGTTCATATTAGCTGGATTACTAACTTTGGGAATTAACATAATGTGTGTGTAATTCATTTCATCAATCGGTTGCCTTNGAACCCTAGTTTTCGCATCAGAGCCATATAACCCTCCTTGCCTAAGTGCTTAGCCTTTAGAGCATGCATTAGCTCGTAAGCAATCATCACATTATTAGAAATTTGGCAATTTGGAACAAAAGCGCTTTGATTTAATGAAATCACATCTGGAAGGATGGATTTCAATCTGTTGGCTAAAACCTTGGAAATAATCTTGTAGAGAACATTGCACAAACTAATGGGTCGAAATTGGTTCATATTAGCTGGATTACTAACTTTGGGAATTAACATAATGTGTGTGTAATTCATTTCATCAATCGGTTGCCTTTTATTTAGAAAATCCATGACAACATGTACAACATCAGCCCCCATCACATTCTAGTAGCGTTGATAGAACAAAGCAGGAAAGCCATTTGGACCCGGGGCTTTTGTAGCCCCCATCTGAAATTGTAGAATTTCTGTATTGGCTTCCTTACCTGAATGGTGAAGGAGCTGTGAATTTATAGGGATTTGATACAACCAATCAATCTCTCAAAATTAGTAATAGTCTAATCTAGGGGATTACAAATAAATACAGCTTAATCTAAGGGATTTACAGTTATCCTATTAAATGAGCTATTTATGGAAAGTCACTGATTCTCCTTGATTGTCAATCCCGTAACCTTTGGGATTTCAACACTCCCTCTCAAGCTGAGGCATAGATATTAATCATGCTCAGCTTGCTTGTTAGTGCATTAAACGGAGGCTTAGGAAGACTCTTGGTAAGCACATCTACAACTTGTTGCACTGTGCGCAGGTACCGTAGATTAATGGTACCATTGTCAATCTTTTCTTTGATGAAGTGTCTTTCTATCTCCACATGCTTAGTTCTGTCATGATGGACAGGATTGTGAGCAATACTTACAGCAGCTTTGTTGTCACAGTAGAGCTTTATAGGCATATAACTAGGAGCCCAAAGCTCTCTTAACATGCGTTTTAGCCAAATACCTTCACATACACCATGAGCCAAGGCCCTGTATTCAGCCTCAACAGTACTTCGAGCAACCACAAATTGTTTCTTGCTTCTCCAAGTTACAAGGTTGCCCCACATGTAAGTGCAGTACCCTGAGGTTGAGCGCCTATCAATTATAGAACTTGCCCAATCTGCATCAATGAAGATTTCAATACATCTTGGACCTCCCCTTTTAAAAAACAGACCCTTTCCAGGAGACCCTTTCAAATATCTCAAAATTCTGTAGACTGCCTCCAAGTGCCCTTCTTTAGGAGAGTGCATGAATTGGCTCACTACACTTAAAGGAAATGCAATATCTGGCCTTGTGTGAGAGAGGTAAATTAATCTACCAACAAGGCGCTAGTACCTTCCCTTGTCTATGTCACTTCCTTCATCCTCATCACCTAGTTTTTTATTAGGTTCCATAGGTGTATCAGCTGGTCTACAGCCCAGCATGCCGGTTTCTTGTAATAGATCCAGCACATATTTTTTCTGTGATATAGAAATACCGGTGTGACTTCAAGCTACCTCCACTCCTAGGAAATATTTTAGAGGTCCTAGGTCTTTTAGCTCAAATGTTGTGCTGAGATATTTCTTCAAGAGTTGAATTTCTCCTAAATCATTACTGGTTATAACCATGTTGTCCACATAGACAATGAGGATGGTGATTTTTCCGTCTATTGAGTGTTTGAAAAACATAGTGTGATCTGTTTGGCCCTGATTGTACCCTCGTTTCTTCACAACTTGGATCAGCCTTTCGAACCATGCTCTAGGAGACTGTTTTAGCCCATAAAGAACCCTTTTTAGTCTGCACACCTTTCCTTTCTACCCCTCAAAACCAGGCGGTATGTCCATGTAAACTTCTTCATTTAGCCTTCCATTGAGAAAGACATTCTTCACATCTAGTTGGTGAAGTGGCCAATCTGAATTTGCAGCCAAGGACAACAGAACTCTTATTGTGTTCAGTTTGGCCACAGGTGCAAATGTTTCTTGATAGTCTATCCCATAGGTCTGAGTAAAACCCTTAGCAACCAACCTTGCTTTGTACCTATCTATGCTTCCATCACTTTTGAATTTAATGGTGAACACCCATTTGTAGCCAATTGTTTTCTTTCCCGTAGGTAGGTTCTTGAGCTCCCATGTGCCATTTTTTTCAAGGGCATTCATCTCCTCTAAGACAGCTTTCTTCCATTCTGGTTTGGAAAGGGCCTCATCTATATTTTTAGGAATTTCTGTTTTGAAAAGATGAGTAGAAAAGGCACGGAATCCAAGGGATAAATTTTCCAATGAAACAAATTTAGAGATAGGATGTTTTGTACATGTTCTTACCCCTTTGCTAATGGCAATTGGGAAGTCTTCAAGGTTCTGTTGTGGCTCTGTATGGATCTCAGCTGGCTTTGCAGGGCTCTTAGTGCTACCGGAGCAGATATTCGGCTTAGATTCTTGGCCTTGCTGTGTGTCTAATTTATCTGCCTTTGAAGAAGGATTCCTTCTTGAATAAACAAGCATTTTTGGTTGTTCAGTTTCTAGTATTGTCACAGGTTCAAGTTCTGGTATTGTCACAGGTTTTGGTTCAAGTGCTGGTTGACTATTTTTGGGAGGCACAAGATCCACACTTGGGTATGGGATAGGTAGGGGTGTAGGGTCAGATTGCAGGGGTATAGGTCCAGATTCTAGTTCTGTCTGTACAGGATCAGTAGGAGGTGTAGGTTCAGGTTTAAAATTGGTTTCCCTACACTCAACTTCACCTATATTCTTCCCCTGAAGTTGACAAGGGGGAAAGTAAGGATCGGTTTAAAAAAAAAAAGACATCTTTGGACACAAATAGACATTTGAGAGTGGGAGAATAGCATTTATATTCCTTTTGAGTAGGTGAGTACCCGACAAACACACACCTATGTGCCCTAGGATCAAGCTTAGACTGTTCGGAAAAATGAGAGTGAACAAAGGCCTTACACCCAAAAATTTTTGGAGTTAGAGAGGAAAACCTATAGTGAGGAAAGTTCTTTTGGAAGGCTGAGAGTGGTGTATGAAGATTAAGAACTTTGGATGGCATTTGGTTTATGAGATAGGCTACAGTTAAAACTGCCTCTCCCCATAGATAATTTGGCACATTCATGGTAAACATAAGGGACCTAGTTAATTTTAGGAGGTGGCGGTTTTTTCTCTCAAAAACCCCATTTTGTTGTGGAGTATAGGCACAAGAACTCTCATGAATTATACTATGGGATGTAAGGTATTCCCCTAAAACAGAATTAAAATACTCCCTGCCATTATTAGTTCTGAAGGTTTGAATATTGGTGTGGAACTGATTTTGGATCATAGAGTGGAAGTTTTTGAATGTTTGAGAGGCTTCAGATTTTTCCTTTAGGAGATATACCCAGCATACCCTTGTGTGATCATCTATAAAGGTGATAAACCACCTAGCCCCCGAAATATTTTTCACCCGAGAGGCTCCCCAAATATCACTATGAATGAGTGCAAATGGGCGAGAAGCAATATAGGGTTTTGCAACATAAGATACTTGGGTCTTTTTGGCTAATTGACAAATCTCACATGAAAAAGAACTAGGATTCTCATTAATAAATAAGTTTGGAAACAAACTTTTGAGATACAAGAAGTTGGGGTGACCTAACCTACAATGCCACATCATAATTTGACTAGAATTAGAAACATTGGACACATTGGCAGTGAATGCTTGTTTATTCAAAGAGGCATGCTTGTTCCAAAAGTAGAGTCCATTAGACATACTAGCACTGCCAATCATCTTCCCCGAGATCTGCTCCTGTATAACACAGCAATTAGAGGTGAAGTTAACACGACATTTAGTGTCCCTAGTCAGTTTGCTAATGAATATTAGATTACAAGACAGGTTTGGGACATGGCGAACAGATTCAAGGACAAGATTATCAGTCAATTTAATTGTCCCAATACCAGCAACAGGTGATCTAGTACCATCTGCTACTCTTACCCGAAAATCATGTTTGCAAGGGGTATAAGCAGAAAATAGAGATGAGTTACCTATCATATGATATGAGGCTCCTGAATCAAATATCCAAGAAGCTAATTGTTCTAGGTCAAGGGTAGAAACAAAATGAGCAGTACCTTTTAGAGCTAAGGTGCACGTAGGGGATGAGGAATGGCCAAGGAGCTGGTGAAGATCCTCCAACTGAGACTTTGTTAACTGAACATTAGCAACATCCTCTCCACTGAATTCTTCATAGGCAACTTGATGAGCTTTCCCTTCTCTCTTGTTCCTTGGCTTCCAACCTGGTGGAACCCCATGGAGTTGGAAACAAGTGTCTCGGGTATGTCCAGTCTTCTTGCAATGGCTGCATACAGGTCTTTCTCCATATTTTTTCTGTTTGTTTTCATTGTTTGTTCGGAATTTAGACTCTGAAAAACCCTTGGTGTAAAGGGAAAAATTCTCCATTGGGCTAGTCTTAGGATCCTTGTTGTCTCCTAACATCACTCTTCTTCTATTTTCTTCACGCCTAACCTCAACAAATGCCTCTCCAATAGCTGGTAGAGGTCTTCTCCCCAAGATTTTGCCACGTACCTCATCCAAATCCTTATGCAGACCTGCTAGGAACTCATACAAGCGTTCCTTATCAAGGTGTTCCTTGAACTTGATGTGATCATCAACATCTCCCCAATCTGCTTCATAAAACAAATCCAACTCCTGCCACAATACCTTTAGAGAGTTATAGTAGCTGGTGACGTCAAGATTGCCTTGCCGAGTGTCTTTGAGTTTAATCTTGATCTCAAAAACTTGGGAGGCATTCTCTAAATCAAAGTAGTTTTCCTTAACAGCATCCCATATGGCTTTTGCTGTCTTGAAAAAAAGATAGGTTCTGCTGATGTGAGGCTCCATCGAATTGATGAGCCATGACATCACAATGGAATTGTTGAGTTCCCACATTACTTAAGTGGGATCATCGATTTTGGGCTTGCTGGCTTCTCCAATGAGGTAGCCCATTTTTCCTCGGCCTCTAATCACCATAAGAACAGATTGAGACCAGTGGAGGAAGTTTTTATGTCTAAAGTAGGTATAAATTGCACAGGCTTGCGACACACCTTTGGTCGCGTCTCTGTCCACACGAACCTAGCGCATATTATCGGGAAGAGAAAATAGAGAAGAAGAAGAGGAGGAGAAGGAAAGAGATTTAGGTTTTGTGTATCAAAATGAGAGAAGCTCTGATGCCATGTAGATTTAGAAGATAGAAAGTAGAAAATGGAAGCCGTAGCCCTTAATCGGGGTAGGCACCTTGCATATATTCAGAATAGGAGAGAATACAGTATTCAATTAGGAAATGACTATTTTACCCTTACTCACTAACAAACCATATCACATCTTGTGCATGAAGCTTGAAATTTTTAAAATTTTTCGCCAACTTAGAAGTTTATTTTAATGCAGAATTTATGTTCAATTTCTATGATCAAATTAAAAATAAATTTACATATGTAACTAACTTTTTAGAATACATGCACATGTCAATCAAACTAGTTTTTAATAAATGTGATCAACTTCATTTTATATTTGCAATGCAAGAAACAATATTTATCACGATACAGAAACCTAACACATCAAAAGGCTTGCCGAGACTCACATATGTGATGTTTTAGCTCATCAAACTGCATATAATAATTCTGAGAAAAAGTTGTTACACTTCTACAACCAAGAAATGTACACCAAAAAGCATAACTGGCAACATGTCCATGTAAACAAAAGTGGAGATAAAAGGAGACAAAAATATAATAGAAAAGCAGCTGAGGAAATTAAGTAGTAAAATTTCTGACCTGATCAGCAACTACCTCAACCAACTCTAACTCATGTGCACGCCACTGTCTGGCACTATCTGATGGAAGCATCAATACCATCAAAGCATAGTTTCTTGTTGAAACCTCTGGCAAGTCATATATTTGGAAATTAGACAGATGTAGAAGAGGGACCCGAACAGCAACCACCTCCCCAGACACGTATTTTCCTGCATGAGGCCTTAGTCTAGCCACTGGGGAATTTGGTGAAACCTTAACTGCACGGTTGCTACTAAATACTTGATTGATCACAGGAAGATGGATGGGTACTGTGTATCCAACTGGGTTCTGCTGTCGCAATGTGTAGGAGAGTTGAAGCTCCAACCCAGTCCGTGTTGGCATCCATAATGCACACTCCTCCAGTGCCAAAGTTCTACCCAATTCGATAAAAGTTGTTTTCAGTATGGTGTGTCGATCAAGAGTGCTTCTAATCTCATGAGTCAGCATCCTAACATATCGACCAGTTTCTTCCTGTGTGAGAATCCGGCCCATTTCTCTATCAAGCTCTGCAGCCTTGTTCTTCAAAAATAGTTCTCTAGTTTTGACACTTAATAAATCAGGAATAATATGTACAAGCATAAGGGCAGTTGCACATGATACCACAGCAGTGAAAACCTTAGCAGTGGTCATTATTACTGCCACAGTTCTTGAATGCACTGTAAAGGTCCATAAATTAATTAGATGTGTTGCTCCGCATAGAACTATAAAAGCACCAAACTGAACAAGGACCCATTTATATGGAAATACAGCCGATTTCTTTACAAAATATATCAGCTCTAGCGGGATTGAGAAATAAGCAAGAGCAATGAAGAAATCTGAAATATATTGATATCTCATCAACAATTCATCAGCTGGCCATTGTGGATCAATACAGTTGCAGAGTTCCATAGTGATTCAACCACCTAAGCCAAATCCTCCTTCTCTACATAACTGCATTAGACGATGGACATTTTTAGCACCAAAAAGATGGAGATGGAGTAGAACAAAGTAAAAAATAATCCTGAAGACAGTTAGTAATTAACCACCCATATCACAAGATCCACTTTGCCCAACATTTTCTCTCATTATATTGCAGAACAGGGATAAGGACAAAAGTGACAATGGGGCTATGCAGCAACTCTGTTACAGAGAAGCAAAATCCCATTTTATCCTTATGAAATGAAGGCAGCAACACCTGACGCGAGTACTACCAGTGATAACACAAGAAAATCTCTAATTACAAAATTCTAATACCAACACTGGCTTGGTGCATATTAACTGTGAATCATGTAATATTGTCTCCCAATAGAAATGAGCAGTTCCAAAAAGCACAATAAATCTGACATATCAATGTAACTAGAAAATCTTTCACCCACTACAAAAAATTAGTGGCAAAGAACTCGTCAATATACCAAACAAAGCTCTTTTCTTTTATAAAACCCAGACATAGCCTCCTCGCATAAATTTAATGCACAGCGTACACTCACCATTTACACCAGGTTCAACAACAATTCACTGATCCTGAACATACATGTGTATATGGATCTCAAAATTTCAAGTTTTACTGGTGAATAATACAAACTCAACATTAGACTGGGTTGATTTGTTGTCTCCTCCACATCTGGACTTATCATAATTGAATAAATATCACTTGAGGTCTTCTACTGTCCTACTTACAGTTCTGCATGGCTCATTCCACAGAAATGGTCTGCTGGATATTTGTCATTTGGTAGGAGTTAAAATGGATGGAGTAGAGGGGGAGGATTAATAGTTAGCAATATAAATAGACCAAAAATAAGCCTTGATTCATAGTGGACTTTTTTATCCTCCCTTTTGCTGCTCCAATTTTGACTCCATCATCCAAGCATAAATTACAGACCTTGACTTATCCAAGCATAAAATACAAAAATCTAGCTTCAACCTACATGAATAATTTTCTTTCAATACACTACAATATAATTTGTAGTATTCTAGAATGTTTGGCAAAACTAGTATGTTGCTTTACCATGCTAATAAACACTGTCACTTGATTACATACCAAAAGAAGCATTTTGTTGAGTTGAGTGAGACATTTACTATGATTTTCAAGCCTCAATGGTATTATCTTTTTTGATCCTCCAAATTCTCCTATTTTAATTTTCTTGTTGGAAGCTCTGACCTCAAAATTTGCACTAAATCTTACAAATCTTACTGTGTTTGTCACTCATCTACCAAGCTCCCTACAAAACTCCCACTAGCTAAGTCATGTCAGTCATTCATCCACATTTCCATACCGGCATACCCTTTTACTCACTAAAAAAAGTCCAAATCCAAATCAATTCTTTTCATCCCTCCAGTATATTGATACCTTTTTGGTTTGACTCAGAATACATCCCAAAGCCTCCCTTACAGTTTCTCTGCCTTCTATTTAAGAACATCTGAATTCTGGACCCATCATTTCTACCATCATGTGACTTTCAAAAATTCTAATTTTATCTACTAGCGCTATTAGGCCTCTACAGTTCCCATTGACAGGTCTACCTGGAAGCAGGTCCCCTCCCCTAGAATGCTCAATAACTCCTTTAGCCAATCCCATGATTCAAGTAGTACTGCATGTTTGGTATACAAAATGGTGATAACATTCCAGGTTCTATTCCATGGAATGAGCATTCCTATGTTTTGTAGCAAAAAAAAAGAAAAAAAAGCACAGAATAGGGATTCCATTCCGAGACTGATTCCATTGCAGCGGGAATCAGTTCTCACCTTGAGAGGTAGGATTGCTGATTCCATGCACCATGAAATGCGATTAATGCATTCTTTTCCGAACATATCCTCATTAATTTCACAGAATGACCCAAACTACCCTTGAGGGACATTTATGTCTTTTATGAATGATTCTAATTCCATTCCACATTGATTCCATAAACTACCAATTATGGAATAGAAATGACCCTTCCATTTCAGCCCATCTTATTCCTATTCTAATTCTACGATTTTCATTTCATGTACCAAACGAGTCAGAAGCATCAGTAATCAAATTGGCTTCCTTAAGCATTCACCACATGTAAAAGACTAGAACAATAAGAGGTGTAGCTACACTAGGAGTATCTCCCTAACATTATCAAACAGGTGAGATATAATTTTAGGTAATTATCCATCGGAATCAATAAAGAGCAAAATGGGTGAGTCATAACTCATAAGTGATTGGGAAATGGAAAAGTTGTCAATATCACTCACTATATAGAAATACCAGTCAAATAGACAATAATAAACACTTGGCACTATTGAGTATACCATTTCTCAATAATATCTCTAACATGCCATTGAGGATTGGTGGGTCTTACCTCAAATTGAAACCTTGATACCAGTGTGTGATGGGTCTGTCAGCAGCTTCGAGAACCTTCGGTTGGGTCAGTGCAGAATTGGAAGCAGAGTTGACTTTGCTGCGATTTCTGGGTCCAACCTTCGTGAAGAAGCAAGCTTGAAACTGCAGCGTGAGGGATGAGAAGCAGAAGAGAGAGAACTTGATAAAGCAATTGAGAAAAGAGAAGGGAATAGCTAGAGAGAGAAAGGGAGAGTGTGAAGAAAGATAGAGAGAAACTGCAGATAGTGCTTTGTGTTAATCTGTGTTTCTCTCGATGAGATTTCATTTCAGACAGCAAAGAAAACAACGAGATCTGCGGTAGAAAAGAAGAAGAACCGAGTCAGATTGAAATGCCGGTGAGGACAATTTTGGAAATCTGTAGCCTTTGTGGCGGTTCTCATTATTTTTTCTCCAATTTTATTTAGCAAATACGTAAATGAATTCTATGCGCTCTTTCACCGAATTAATGCAGTAGGAAAACAAATTTACGAAACTAGTGTAGTTTTAAACTATTTTACAAAAATAATATAGCTTTTTAATATTCAAAAATAAAAAATAAAAAGGAATCTGGCAGGTACGGGCCCCACTAGACGTGCCAAATGGCCAACGGCGCGTCTCCAAGGGACGTGCCACTTGCCAAACGGCACGTCTCCAAGGGACATGCCACTTGCCCAACGGCACGTCTCCAAGGGAAATGCCACTTGCCCAACGGCACGTCTAGTTGGGACGTGCCACTACTCAATCAGCGCTTCCCTCTTTGTCATTCCTCGGTCTTTTCCATTCATGTGGGTCCCACATCTCTGCCAAATGGCACGTCTTGTAGGGATGCGCAGTGAGGCATTTGGCATGTGCCCACTAAACATGCCATATGGCAACCGACACGTCCAATTTTGTCTCCTCACCTCCGAAGTTTTGTTGGGGGAAATTGCGTGACTCCGTTGGTTGGCGATGTGTCCGAACCCTATAAATACCTCCACAGAGAGCAGCTTCACACAACAAACAGCAGAAATCTTACACTACAAAGGAGAGAGTTTTTAGAGGAGGAAGGTTGCTCACTTTCTAGAGAAGGATTGATAGCCAAGGTTCTATCTAGTTTTTTTTAAAAAACACTTTTGTGGAGTGATAATTTATAAGGTACGCTTAAATTTAAATTATTACTTAATGTTATTAATTGTTCTTATTTATTTTAAGTTTGATGATTTTTAATAATTGTTCTTATTAATTTAATAATATTAGTTACAATAAAATATGATGCTATTTATATAGTAATTGTATATAATAATATTTAATTTATATTTTATCGGTAGCTTGAGAATATTTAGTAGTTTATTTTTTTTTATTGGTTAATGTTAATAATTGTTCTTATTTATTTTAAGTTTGATGAATTTTAATAATTTTTCTTATTAATTTAATAATATTAGTTACAATAAAATATGATGATATTTATATAGTAATTGTATATGATAATATTTACTTTATATTTTATTGTTAGCTTGATAATATTTAGTAGTATATGTTTTTTTTATTGCTTAATGTTAATAATTGTTCTTATTTATTTTAAATTTGATGAGTTTTAATAATTGTTCTTATTAATATAGCTAATATTAGTCTAAATAAAGTATGATGATATTTATATAGTAATTATATATGATAATATTTAATTTATATTTTATCATTAGCTTGATAATATTTAGTAGTATATGTTTTTTTTATTGCTTAAGGTTAATAATTGTTCTTATTTATTTTAAATTTGATGAGTTTTAATAATTGTTCTTATTAATATAGCTAATATTAGTATAAATAAAGTATGATGATATTTATATAGTAATTATATATGATAATATTTAATTTATATTTTATAGTTAGCATGATAATATTTAGTAGTTTATGTTTTTTTTTAGATGATTAACTATAACTAAATGTGTACCTAAAATTAATATTTAGCTTAATAAATTTATGATTATTGTATATTATACATGAAATATGATTATTTTGATTTTAAATTTAGGAGAAAAATGTGGATCTTCATTTATTACAATGGTCGAGTATATAATGGCGAATAAGGAGTTACGTATGAAAGTCCAAATCCTGTGTGCATGATGTTGAAGCACAATCTTAGACTACAAAGACTTAAAGAGATAATACAACGAAAATTACATCTTGAGAAAAAAAGGTTGTCCTGTCACAAATCGAATTCGAAATGAGATGGATTGGTGAGATCCAAATAGAACCCAGACAATAATTAAGTGCAGTATTTGTCGTATAGAAGGACATAATAGGCGAAAATTGTCCACTTAGAAGGATGCATGATCCATGACTGAATTAGTTATATGTGCTTTATATTATGTAATTTATGTGTTTTTCTTTCAATCTACTTTTTAACTAATGACATGTTTCAATGAATTAGTATTATGTAATTAGTTATGTTATGTAATTTGTTATATGTAGCATCTAGGAGTTACATTACATATCGATCTATAGCATAACTTTAAATAATGCCACTGTGTAGCTTGAAATGAAAATTGCAATTATAATATACATGACCAATAATAATCATATCAAATGTACATCCACAATAATAATCATATTATACGTACATTAACAACCTAATACTAATGCCTGTAAGGGTATAAATGACTGCCGGTCCTACATCTAGGATGCCTTATCTCACGCGATGGCAATTCTGTTTCATTAGTTTGGGTTGCTGGGGGTGTCATATACTCATCCATGTTCCCTAATCCAAATAATCTAGTTCCAGTCATGGCCAGATCATAAGACGGACATGCTGTCGGAGGGGTCATCGTGAGATCGGTCCATTCTCCAAGAAAGAATGTCTGTGAAGAGGGGTCCGCATATGCATTGATCGCTGATTGGGAAGCACGAGAATCGACACCAAATAAGTTACAGATAGAAGATTGTCTCGCATCATGTATTTGTGTCCACATGCCAAAATAGCTTTGGTCCTGTGTAACCTGCACTGGATCATGTTGATACGGCACGTCCATCGAGGAATCAGGGACATCAAATCGACGACCTGATTGAGATGAGCTATGCGAGCTTGAACCCGAACCCTGTTCGGCCCCAATGGGGTGTGTGATAGACTGTCGTTGTGATGACTTGGCATGTGATTCGGAAAACATGTTCGGCTCAGGAGCCATTTGGGGTTGCATCCCTGGTGGCCATTGCCCATACTCCACAGACACCCTAGTTAATTTCGAGACAAATTTTGAATATCTCTCGTTTGAAAGATTAGCAGGCTGATAAGGTCACCCCAGCTGAGGTCTCCAGCCCGGCTGAGGTCCCCCCTGCTGAGGTCCTTTATGCTGAGGTCTAGGTTGCTGATGAGGGGTTTGCTGAGTTTCTCAACCATGTCGAGATCCCCAGCCCTGCTACATTTGAAGATAAGAACAGACCTACAACATGACTCATTATGGATGACTACATCTCCAATGCAAATAAAATAGTAATTTAAAGCGAACAAAAAAATGAACACAGTAACTGTAAAGAACTAACCGATCTAGCGGCTATAGCATTTTCAGGTCTCATCCACCAGCGCGTTATCCGGAAGTACCATGCCATATAATCGGGTTCCACACCAAACGGCTTGTCCAAATTAATAACATGGTCGGCTCGCTCATCCCATACAGAGATGTGCTCAAAATGGTGCAACGTCCACAACGTAGCTTGTTTCCCTCTCATATTAACATTGTGTAGCTTTGTATTATACAGAGTTATCTCTCGTGAAATGTGTTGTCTGCTACCAAATTGACACACAAGCCGATCTGGGTTATAGTGCTCCACGATATCACATGCCCCCTAACACAATAGTAAGGGAGTAGTGCCATCAATGTCCTGCTATATGGTTGCCACACAATCTGTTCACATCAAACATCAATTACATGATTAATATTTCATTCAACAAATTCTTATGACAAACTACATAAATTAGTTACTAGTTATAAGTATTCTTACATCATCAGTTTTAAGTAGATCAAAGGCCCGTCGATACCCCTTTTGGTCCGAGCCGTAAATAATACCAGTCCAATCTAAGGGAGACTTCCACCTAAAATATTACAAATGTTACACTACTTTAAATTACGTTTAATGCACTAAAAAATTACGTAAAATTTAGTACGTCTATTATACTTTAATTATAAATAAATTATCAAAATATAATACAACTAAATTATAATTGACTTGAAATTTTATTTATTGACCTACTTGTGAGTGGCCCAGTTAGATCACGATCGAGTCGCCTTGGAGCTATACACGGAAATCTCTCACAGGTCCAACACTGGACCAAAAAACAACAACCGGCAAAATTGTCAACTTGCTCAAGTGAAGCCATGCATAGACTCTTGTAAACATTAGCAAGACAAGCTGAATCCCCCAGCTTCCTCCCAATTTTCCAACAATTTTAAATACATAACATGTACAACATTTCCACTGCGATCAGGCATAATCCACATTCCAATGAGACGTAGTATATGTGCTCTGACAAATTGTTGTACTACATCATCTGTAGCATCATGTGGGCATTGGCTAAATGTCTGCGAAAGCCAGTTTAATTTCAATCGTCTTCCAGCTAAAGTTGAGTCTGGTGGGGTTACGTCCAGCAATTCACGACAAAGATCACTCCATGCATACCCGGTATAGTCGGCTACTGCATTTCCATCAACAGGCAGACCAAGTATCACCTCTACATTTTGTAAGGTGATAGTGCACTCACCAACAGGCATGTGAAATGTGTGTGTTTCTAGCCTCCACTGTTCAGTTAATGCACCAATTAATCCCACATCAATTAAGGAAGGTTCTATTTCTGCAACCCTAGCAAAACTTACCATTCTCACGTACTCTATAACTCGATCGTCGGGTCTACGTATTTTACTGTGAGATCGAGGGCGCAACACTATATCAACCTGTTTCATATATTACTTAAAAAATTACAACATTTTATATTCAAAATTACAGTAATATATATGTACACAAATTTTATACATAATTACAAATAAAATGTGTATAAAGTCCTTACTCCAGTATCCCAGACTTTTGTCGATATGTGATTTTTTTGTTCAGTCAATAACGTCGGATCTTGTGGTCCTGGTAGTAAAACTTGATCCGCCATATTATCAAATATATGTGTTATAGTGTGTAGATATAATTGTACCAAAATAAAATAAACTCAATTACAGACTGTAACAATAAGAACAACAAAGCAAGTATGGAAGCAAGAACAACAAATATTGAGCAAAATAATGGAGAAAATTTAAAGGTCAAGAACAAAGAAGAAGAAGAAAGAAATTTGAAACTAAGAGCAACAGAGGAAGAAGAAGGAAATTTGATGGAGAAATAGGAGAGGGAGAGCGGAGGAAGAAGGAAGAAGGAAGAAAGGGGACAATTATTGCTGCTGTCTGCCACGTGTCACTCTCTCATTGGGCCTCTGAATGGTCGAATGGGGAGCTGCCACGTGTCGCCAGGAGAGGGATATGGTCAAATGGGTCAATTGCAGCTGACTGACAACACGTCAGCGCCTGCAGCACTCAACCTGGATTGCGACAAGAGGAGACGCGCTGTGGGGCCTCCGGCGTGTCCGACGATGAAGTGCCCTCGTGGCATTCGGCGCGTATGGTGGGTCCTGCACCTGCCATATTCCTTTTTTTTAATATTAAAAAATATATTATTTTTGTAAAATAGTTTGAAACTACACTAGTTTCGTAAATTTGTTTCCCCACTACATTAATTCGGTTAAAGAGCCAAATTCTATGGACCTAAATTTTATATTTTGACAATTTATTTAAATCTTTGACTTAAATATTGCAATTCATAAACAAAATTATCTATTATTATATTTTCTAACTTATTTACTTAAATATTATAATTTAAAAAAATTAAAATTAAAATTAAAAAACAAAAACCAAATCTGACATGTCGACCTAGCAAACGCATAGGATGCCTTTCGATGTATCCAGTATGGACGCGCCACATGGCAAACTGCACATTAACTCTTCTCTAGGCATGCATTAATTGGAATTCACGAAAAAAATATTATTGCAGATGCATAAGAAGTACATTATTCAAAACATTGTGATTGGGAAATACAACCTCATGGTCCCAATTGGCTTAAACTAATTAATTGGAATTCATAAGAATTTATTATTGCAGATACATAAGAAGCACATTGTTCAAAGCATTTTGATTGGGAAAGACAATTTCATGGTCACAGTCCCTTTCAGTCAGCCTGCAAATTATTGTGTGAAAATGATAAGAGTAGACACGTCATTTGCCATGTGGCGCTTCCACACTAGACACGCCGCGTGACATCTGGCACGTCTGCTAGGCCCCATAGATTAGATTTCATTTTTTTTAAAAAAAAATTGTTTTTAAAAAAATATAATATTTAGGTAAATAAGTTAGAAAATACAATAGATAAGTAATTTTGTTTCTGAATTGCAATATTTAGGTCAAAGGGCCTATTATAGTTTCAAAATAATTTGGGTCCGCTAGGCCCCACCAGACATGTCACATGTCATGCGATGTGTCCCTTGAGAACATATCACATTGCATTTAGTGTGTCCGTAGGCCTTACCACCTGCTCGTGCAACAAATTTTACAAAAAAGGATATGTGACTTTGTGTAAGTGTGTAGACACCATATTTTGTCGGGTATTTTTTTTGCCGAATAATTTTCAAAAGATGTAAGTTTTTAATTTTTGACTATTGCTTTTTATATTTGGGCCTTTGTAATAAAGCAAATTTTAGTCTTACTACCTTAGCTTAGTCCATTGTTAATTTCGCCCATTTTTTTATTTGGGTCATTTGGCTATTCTATTAGCATTTTATATTTTTGCAAATAATAAATAAAAAAGGAGAAAAAAATTTGTAAATAATTTTTTGTGTCACTAGATCTAGAAGCATCAATATGAGAGCAAGGAATAGATTTCTTTCTCCCCTCATTGATCCAAGTCTATACATTATCCTTATCTAGCAAATAACCAAATTAAAAAAAATAACTAAAAGAAAAAAAATATGGTCTTGGGTAGAAAGTCAAAGGGGGTAAAATGGGAAAGTGAAACAAAAAAGGAAGTTACGTGAAGGTGTGTGCGTGAAGAGTAAAGCCAAGAAAAAAGAGAAAGAAGAAAAAGGATAGAAAGAAAGAAGGAGCGCCAAAGGAGCAAGAAACCGACTATAGGAAAGGAAAGGCGTGAAAGCAAGATGAAAGAAAGGGAAGAAAAGACAAGAAGGAATCGAGAGGGAAGAATACAAAACAAAGAGAAAGAAAGGGGAGCAAGCAATTTTCTCTAGACATTTAGCACTATAAGCTTGTGGAATCTATCAAAGTGAGTGAATGGTGATAATCACACTTTTATACAGTAATTAATCCTCATATTTAGTGTCTTAAATCTCTTTTAGTGCTTAATTGAGTGGGCTTGGCCTTATTTCGTAAGTTTGGGTTTATATTGGGCTTAATTGTTTTATTCAAAATTATTAGGGTTTTGATACTGTTCTGTATTTCGGGTATATCTTTAGTTTTGTATGTCTAAAAATTGTAAATCTTGATTTGTAGGAAAGCTAAGATGATTGTTTATAACTTTCATTCAGACCTCCAAGGCCAATTCGGATGTCCAGTGGATCAAATGTGACCTGGAAGTCAGAGTAGAGATGCTGCCGTTGGATCTGACCCGCATGCATAGTTTAGACCATAACTTGGGTTGTAGGTGTCGTATGGAATTGAAACTAGTTTCATTGGAAAGCTAAGACATATATCTTCAATTTTTATGCAGGCCGGTTCTTCAAATTATATCTTTTTTATGGTCTTATTGCCTATTAAAACCGGATGTTTAATCCATATACCTCTAGAGACCTCTTAAGAGTATATTGGGCTTAACTTCCTCAATTCAGGCCCAATTAGGCCCAAACTGGAGCCCATTTGAAGCTGGGGTCTAGAGGATTAAACTTAGGTTAAGATCATTTTGGGTATACACTTAATTTCTATTGTTATAATTAGGTTAAATGAGACAACATTTTTAGAATTCTAGATATATAGTTTTTAGACAGCTTTTGTTTTCTCTCTTGAAAATTCTGGAGCTCTTTGATTTATGACTGCACTTCTCCATTGGAGCTTGGATTTCATGACCATGGAGGAGTAGAATCCTTGTAACCAAGTTAGACTCCTGATTAAATTCGGTTTTGATTTTGAGATTATGTTCTTAATTGGATTAAAACTTAATGCAATTTCTTCTTCTTTGAATTTCTGCCTTGCTTTAATCTTTATATGAATTCATGGAGATCTTTGTGATTTATATGGATATTGAAGTAAGAAATATAATTTAAATTGATCAATCTTTAATCTGTGGTTAGAATTCAGAGAAGTTATGCTATGTTAATTGATGTTTGGTTTTTAGATTAATCACTAATTGTTTAGTCTTTATGATTACAAGATTAGTGATTGCATGTGGTTAATCAAATCTTGAGTGATAACTCAATAAGAACAATTGATCATAATTAGATATTTCAGTTGTGATTAAACTCAATTAGGAGTGTTGCATTAGGACTTAATCACTTATGTTAATCTAGGATGAATCAAACCGATTTTTGATGGATGTCTAACTAGGTTATGCCTTTAATCAACTACATTAATTCTTGTTTAATTCTACAATTTACTATTATAATCTTGTTTCAAAAATCCTTTGTTCTTAAACTTGAAATTATTAATTACACATTGCATTCCTTGTGAGAGACTTCCCTGATCATGCCCTTTATTGCATTATATTTAGGGGATTTTGTTTAATTTAATTAGATTAACGATAATTTTGATCAAATTTTGGCGCCATTGACGGGGAATGTCAATATTAATTGATGATTTCAAGTCCCCTGTATAATTTTTGGTGATTTGGTTCCATTTTCCCCTTATTTTTCCTTCATTTTGGCTTAAATTTAGTAGATTTCTTGAATTGATTGTTTTGTTAAATTCGGATTACTTTATGTCATTTAATTTCTGTCGATTACTTTCTGTCATTTACTTTATGTCATTTATTTTCTGTCTTTTAATTTCTGTCATTTAATTTATGTCATTCACTTTCTGTCATTTATTTTTTGTCGATTAATTTCTGTTAATTATTTTCTGTCGATTACCTTTTGTCATTTAATTTCTGTCAATTAATTTTTGTCAATTACTTTCGATCAATTACTTTCTGTCGATTACTTTCTGTCAATTACTTTATGTCGTTTACCTTCTATCGATTACNGATTAAACTCAATTAGTAGTGTTGCATTAGGACTTAATCACTTATGTTAATCTAGGATGAATCAAACCTATTTTTGATGGATGTCTAACTAGGTTATGCCTTTAATCAACTACATTAATTCTTGTTTAATTCTACAATTTACTATTATAATCTTGTTTCAAAAATCCTTTGTTCTTAAACTTGAAATTATTAATTACACATTGCATTCCTTGTGAGAGACTTCCCTGATCATGCCCTTTATTGCATTATATTTAGGGGATTTGGTTTAATTTAATTAGATTAACGATAATTTTGATCAAATTTTGGCGCCATTGCCGGGGAATGTCAATATTAATTGATGATTTCAAGTCCCCTATATAAATTTTGGTGATTTGGTTCCATTTCCCCCTTATTTTTCCTTCATTTTGGCTTAAATTTAGTAGATTTCTTGAATTGATTGTTTTGTTAAATTCGGATTACTTTATGTCATTTACTTTATGTCATTTAATTTCTGTCGATTACTTTCTGTCATTTACTTTATGTCATTTATTTTCTGTCTTTTAATTTCTGTCATTTAATTTATGTCATTCACTTTCTGTCATTTATTTTTTGTCGATTAATTTCTGTTAATTATTTTCTGTCGATTACCTTTTGTCATTTAATTTCTGTCGATTAATTTTTGTCAATTACTTTCGGTCAATTACTTTATGTCATTTACTTTTTGTCGATTACTTTCTGTCAATTACTTTATGTCGTTTACCTTCTATCGATTACTTTCTGTTTTAGCCATTTTCTGTCCCTATTTCTGTGTTTTTATATTGTGTTCCTGTTCTAGTATGTTTTGACATTCTGCCAACCTTGTGTGCATGATGTATGACTCGGTCTTCTTGCAGTGATTTATGTGATATTGATTGTGAGATTGATAAAATATTTCATAGTCGACATAAACAAGATAGGAGAAGAGTAGTTGTTGATCTTATTCTTAATCATGTTGTTCATAATTCTGTTGACAACATGACTAACCATAACATAGATGATAATGTGGATCCTATTGTTAATGATGCTGCCAATAGAGCTAGAAACAATAACATGCATGCTAGAGCTAAAACCCTTAGGTTGTGTTTGGATGAGGTATTTGACAAATTCTTGTGAATTTTAAATACATGTAATTGAAATACAATATTTTAAATACATGTATTTATAAATTACTTTGTTTGGATACACTCTATTATAAAAAGAGTAATTTAACAATAATATTCAAAACATTATAAAAAGAGAAATTTGAAATACACTCCATTTTCTTGTGGAATATTCTGTGTTTGAAGCTGCCATATTTTCATGTTGATCCTCATCCATAACCTCTTCTTCATCCTCAACATTATCATTATCTGACCAATTTGCTTCAACATTACATCGATCACAGCTACAGGTGAAACCATAGTCTTCCAATAATCTCTTTTGTCTACTAGAATAGTTTTCATTCACAGGGAAATAACTCAAAACAGATCTCCCTTCCTTACGGAAGATAATGAATCATCCTAATGATAATATCAGTGTTATGATTGTCATCGGGTGCACTAATGCCCACATAATCAAATCTGCATGCGTTGGGAAGGCAATCATGGTTGAATAAGGAGGCATGGGGATAGATGCCATAAGCTCTAATAGATCTCTGCTCATCATCTTCAGAGAAGAGCTGCATCAAGCCAAAGGCATTAAGCTTGTCCTTGGCCAACAATGCCACAATGAGTTCAAAAGAAAATCCATTGGGGTTAATTGGTGAAGGTGGGCAGAGGGATGAAATAAGGGAGTGTAGGAACTGAGCTCCGGTAGTAGTGGCAGCATCAGGAGAACCCTGAAGAGAAAGCATAATTTGAAAGTCTGAAGGGGAAACTTGTGCAAGATTGTAGGCAGCAATGAGAAAACGGGCTTGGATTTGGTGCTTATAGAAGATGGAAACATCTCTCAGTCATTTCATCGAATAGTTTGAATGCAATTCGAATTCACTCACCTCTCGCGTAGCACTTCCCAGATTTCAATCAAATTGCCCAAGCAACGTTTTAGCGACTCTATATTTCACTATATCGTCCCTAACATTTTGTCAAAGGCCATTAGAACTTTGTTCAGTCGGGAGAGAAGGAGAAAGAAACGAGAGAGTGAATTTAAAATACACTCTATTTTGAGGGAATTTGAAATACACTATATTGAGACTTTAAAAGTCACTGAAAAAATACATTAGAATTTTAAAAAT
Organism: Cercis canadensis; assembly: GCA_003255065.1. NCBI lineage: Eukaryota > Viridiplantae > Streptophyta > Magnoliopsida > Fabales > Fabaceae > Cercis > Cercis canadensis. The sequence goes on from QAOA01002478.1 coordinate 263,263, forward strand.
ACTTTTAAAAATTACACAAACAGTGTAATTCAAAATTGGCATTTTAAATACACTCTACAAATACCTCATCCAAACACACCCTTAAAAAACTTGCTGCCCCACATGTGGCATACCAACCCTTAGGCATTTAATACTCTCAGTTAGATGTTGTCTTTAAACTTAAGTCTGGATTAATACACTTGTTGTCTAGATTTCATGGTCTTGCAGGTAAGGATCCGTATAGACACTTGAAAGAATTCCATGTGGTGTGCTCAACAATGAAACCACAAGGCATTCTGTAATAGCACATCAAGCTCAAGACATTTCCATTCTCACTAACAGATGTGGCTAAGGATTGGATGTACTACCTGCCCTCCAGTTCTATCACTTCTTGGGATGACATGAAAAGACTCTTCTTGGAGAAATTCTTCTATGCTTTCAGAACTGTAGCTATTCGGAAGAATATTTATGGGATTAGACAATCATCAGGAGAGACACTTTATGAGTATTGGGAAAGGTTTAAGAAATTATGTGATAGTTGCCATCATCACCAAATCAGTAATCAACTGCTCATTCAATATGTTTATGAGGGTTTAATGCCTATGGATAGAAGCTCAATAGATGCAGTTAGTGGAAGAGTATTGGTGGACAAAACCCCAGAGGCTGCCAAGAATTTAATTTCTAAAATAGCTGACAATTGGTGCTCGGATGGTTCATACCACTAGAGGACTCAATGAGGTTGTTATATCAACTGTTGACCAACAGAGAGTGGAGCATAGACTTGATGAGTTGACATCCTTGGTGAGACAGTTAGCCATAGGACAACATCAACAACCTGCTATACGACCAGTGCAACCACTCAAAGTTTGTGGCATATGTGCTTGTACCTCCTACTTTACTGAAGCTTGTCCTACCCTTCAAGATGATGCCTCTGCCTGTTCTAACCAAACAGCAGCTGCAACCAATGTTTTCCCCAACAAGCCTTAGTATTCTCAATCCTAATATCAGCCAAGACATAATCATTTTTCTACCACATACAACCCTGGTTGGAGAGACCATCCTAACCTGAGATATGACAACATGTAGCCACAACAACATCATAGTTCCCAGCTTTACCAATCATACCAAAATAGGCCACCAAGATTCTAGAATAAAGTATCACAGCCATTCCAACCTGCTAAGGAGCAAGCCACCACCTCTGACCAAAATGCACCTAGCCTAGAAGAGCTTATGAAGCAGTTGGTAGCCAACAATCTTCAATTCCAACAGAGTACTGGAGCTACCATACAAAATTTGGAAGCACGGATTGACCAATTAGCTTCATCAATTAGTCAATTGCAAGCTCAAGGTTTTGGCAAACTTCCCTCACAAACTATTCTAAATCTGAATGGGAAGAATGTGAGTGCAATCATCCTTAGGAGTAGCAAGGAAATTTCTAAACCTGCACCTGTAGCTACACATTCCAATGGCCAGAGTAAACCAAGTGTACCTGTTGCTGACCCCAGTAGTTCTAGCGACAGTACTCTAGAGATGGCACAACAGCATAAGAATACTCATTATGTTCCTCTGCCTTTTCCACAGAGAGCCCTTCAATCCAAAAAAATTGGATGAGGCAGAGAAAGAGAAGGAGCTTCTGGACACATTTTGAAGAGTTGATATCAACATTCTACTGTTAGAGGCAATCAAGCAAATTCCAAAGTATACAAGGTTCATGAAAGAGTTGTGCACTCACAAGAGGAAGTTAAAGGACAATGAACGACTCAGTATGGGCCAGAATGTCTTTACCCTCATTCAACCTATGCCTAAGAAGTGTCAAGATCCAAGAACTTTTATCATACCTTGTGCCATTGGAAACTGCAAGTTTGAGGATGCTATGTTGGACCTTGGAGCTTCTATCAATGTCATGCCCAAGTCAATTTTTCAATCACTTGGATTGGGACCCTTGCAGCAAACATGAGTAATGATCCAATTAGCAAACAGAAGTAATGGATGCCCTGCTGGCCTAATTGATGATGTACTAGTTTGAGTTAATGAATTATTTTTTCTTGTTGACTTCTATATCTTAGACATGGAGGGTGAATCAACAAACAACAAAAATCTAATCATTCTTGGGAGATTTTTCCTCAAGACTGCTAGAACCAAGATTGATGTGCATTCCAGAACCTTTTCCATGAAGTTCGGTGATAGTATAGTGCAATTTAATATCTTTGATGTCATGAGATATCCCATGGAAGACCATTCTCTTTATTGCATTGATATTATTGATGAGTTAGTTGATGAGATTTATGATAGTCTTCCCTCTAAATTCCATGAATTGCTGTTCTTGGATGATTCATTATGTTGTAGTTGTGATAGTAATTCTGTTTGCCTTGCTTGCTCTGAGATTGCTGCATTCCTAGAAAGGGATGATGATTCTATGTACTGTAATTGTGGTGCTAATTCTGTTTGCTTTGCTTGCTTTGAAATTGTTCCATTTTTAGAAAGTGATGATTCTGTCACAAAGGCTATGGTAGTTGATGATATTGCAGTGGTAGTTGATGATCTTACAGAGGTAGTTGATGTGTTATATGATGAATTCCCTGATTTTGTGGGCTTAGAGGATTCTATCCAATGTCATTCACATGTTGATTGTGATGGTGATATTAGTTATACTGCTTGATATGAGATTGCTGCATTCTTGAGAGATGGTGATTCTAGTGAATCTATTTTTACAGAATTTGAATAAGACTCTCAAGGGACAACCCAAGGCTTCGTGAGAGTGGTCTTTGACCCGGGTATCTTGCTGTGCTTGTTACAAATAAAATGAAGATGACATTGACTTCAGGGGAGTTCTCTTTCTAATTATGTTTTTGTTGCTGTTTTTAAAATTCCGTTTCTGTTGTTTATTCTATTTTCTGTTGTTGTTTTATGTTTTCTGTTCTATTTTGTGCTTTTGTTTTTGTTACTGCGTTTGATTTTTGGTTCTGTTTTTAATTCTATTTTGCTGTTTTTATTGTCATTCTGCATGTTGTTCTAGCCTTCTTTTTTGCATTTTTCATAGCACTTTAAGTATTGTAAAGGTTGTGAGCTTGAAGCAATTGTCATTTTGAGGTTTCTAGCATGATTGAATTATTTTTTATATCTTTTAGCTAGCTAGTTTGGTGATGAAATTTGTTGTGATGGATTGAGCTTGATAATGCATACCTAGTGAGTTTTTGAGCCTATTGTCATTCTCTATTTCTTTCTTGTGTGCATTGTCCTCATGATGTTTGTTGCTCTAAAACTTGTTTTGCTTCTTTTTGATATTACATTATCATATGCATGCATGAATGTGATGAATGTCATCTTTTCTTTCTTTTATGCTAGTTAACAAAATAGTCTATCTAACATCTTTTCCCTTGCTTTCCCCCCTTGAGCCTAATTTTTTTTCATTCTTTTATTTAGCTCATTGCAAGCTTTTAGTGTAAAACCATGTTTCTACCTACCTTAAGGAGTATGAAAGCATTGGTTTAATTTTTTATGAGTTTTTATTTGTCCAGGACGGACAAAGTTCTAAGTGTGGGGGGAGGATTTGTGCAAATTGAAAAAAATGTGAAAAGGAAATAAATAGTAACAAAAGAAAAGAAAGAAAATTCTGTTTAAAAAAAATCAGAAAAAAAATGCAAAGAAAAAAGAAAATAAAAGTAGTGGTTTGCCTTCCAAAGAGGAAGAAGTGTGTAAAGAAATTTGCATAGAGCTTTTGGGTGAAATTTTTTTTGCTTAGTGTTGGTTTTGGTTCATCATTCCCAATGTTCTCATGCTCTCTTTAGTTTTAACTTGTCATATCCATACTTTCTATTACATTCTTTCCCTCTCATTGACCCCATTACATCCTTAAATAAAGTCCTTCTGATTTGTGCATACACGGTTTGAAGTAGTGAAGATTAGAAAATAAGCAAACTTATGGTAGTAAAATTTGTCATGAGATGTTTTTGAGTGAAATACTTGCCCTTAAACACTTGAAGGATTGAGAGTGTATCTTGTGAGGCTCTATCATTTTTAGTCTATTCAATTCTATTGAAATCACAATACTTGTCAGTTGAAAGTGCAAGGAAAAAAATTCATGAGTATCTTTGATTCTTTTAAGTTTTGATTGTTCTTCTTGCTCATTTAACTTTTGCATTCTTGTTCTTGTTTGGAAATGTGTCTTAGCTATTTTCCTTGTTTTCTAGTTTTACTTCTAGTTTGTCCGAGACGAGCAAATGATAAGTGTGGGGGAATTTGATAATCACACTTTTATACATTAATTAACCCTCATATTTAGTGTCTTAAATATCTTTTAGTGCTTAATTGAGTGGGTTTGACCTTATTTCATAAATTTGGGTTCATATTAGGCTTAATTGTTTTATTCAGTATTATTAGGGATTTGATACTGTTTTTGTATTTTTGGTATATCTTTAGTTTTGGATGTTTAAAAATTATAAATCTTGACTTGTAGGAAAGCTAAGATGATTTTCTACAACTTTCATTCAAACCTCCAAGGCCAATTCGGATGTCCAATGGATCAAATTTGACCTGGAAGTCAGAGTAGAGATGCTGCAGTTGGATCTGACCCGCATTCATAGTTTAGACCTTAACTTGGGCTGTAGGTGTCGTATGGAATTGAAATCAATTTCATTAGAAATCTAAGACGTAGATCTTCAATTTTTGTGAAGGCAGGTTCTCCAAATTATGTCGTTTTTATAGTCTTATTGCCTGTCAAAACCGGCTATTTAGTCCATATACCTCCAGAGACCTCTTAAGAGTATATTAGGTTTAACTTCTTCAATTCATGCCCAATTAGGCCCAAACTAAAGCCCATTTGAAGCTGAGGTCCAGAGGATTAAACCTAGGTTAAGAGTATTTTGGGTGTGTACTTAATTTTTGATGTTATAATTAGGTTAAAGGAGGCAGCATTTTTAAAATTCTAGATAGATAGTTTTTAGGCAGCTTTTATTTTCTCTCTTGACAATTCTGGAGCTCTTTGATTTATGACTGCACTTCTCCATTGGAGCTTAAATTTCATGACCATGGAGAAGTAGAATCCTTGTAACCAAGTTAGACTCCTGATTAAATTTGGTCTTGATTTTGAGATTATGTTCTTAATTAGATTAAACTTAATGCAATGTCTTCTTCTTTGAATTTCTGCCTTGCTTTAATCTTTGTATGAATTCATGGAGATCTTTGTGATTTATATGGATATTGAAATAAGAAATATAATTTAGATTGATCAATCTTTAATCTGTGGTTAGAATTCAGAAAAGTTATGCTATGTTAATTGATGTTTAGTTTTTAGATTAATCACTAATTGTTTTAGTCTTTGTGATTACAAGATTAGTAATTGTATGTGGTTAATCGAATCCTGAGTGATAACTCAGTAGGAACAATTGATCATAATTAGAGATTTCAGTTGTGATTAAACTCAATTTGTAGTGCTACATTAGGACTTAATCGTTCATGTTAATCTAGGATGAATCAAACCATTTTTTTATGGATGTCTAGGTTATGCCTCTAATCAACTGCATTAATCCTTGTTTAATTTTGTAATTTACTATTATAATCTTGTTTCAAAAATTCCCTGTTCTTAAACTTGAAATTATTAATTACACATTGCATTCCTTGTGAGAGACTTCTCAGATCATGCCTTCTATTGCATTATATTTAGGGGATTCGGTTTAATTTAATTGGATTAACGATAATTCCGATCAAATTGATCTATGTTTTTTCTTTCTTTGAGTATTGAGTTTGGATTTTCATATTCTCTAATTGTTCCTAATCTATTGAAGTTATTGTTATAATTAAGGTATAACTTGCTCCGTGATCCGATTGTTAAATTCTAGTGGATCTCTATTTATCGTGAAGTGTTGTTTCTATTTTCATTTGTTTAATTCTCAAGTGTAAGATTTATTAGATATAAAATCATTCATGGGCATTCACCTATTAGCTTAAGCTTTTAGGTTGAATTGGTTCTTGACATGGTATCAGAGTCTCTTTGACCAAACGATTAGGAGATCAAATACTTCTGCTCCCACTTTCTCAATTAAATTGAAATTTCAACACATGGTATAAATGGGCATGTGCTTTGTCCACGCTTCAAGCCCAAAGGGCTTTCGCATACAGGAAGCGTGTTAGATATAAATCTATTCATGGGCTTTCACCTATCAGCTTAAGCTTTTAAGTTGAATTGGTTTCTTGACATGGTATCAGAGCCTCTTTGATCAAACGGTCAGGAGATCGAATCCTTCTGCCTCCACTTTCTCAATTAAATTGAAATTTCAGCACATGATATAAATGAGTCTGTGCTTTATCCACGCTTCAAGCCCAAAGGGTTTTTGCGTGCGAGGGCATGTTAGATATAAAACCATTCATGGGTCTTCACCTATCAGTTTAAGCTTTTGGGTTGAATTGGTTATTGACAAGATTGGTTCTTAGTTATTGAATGTGAAATGAAGTTGGTAGAATCAATGTTTGTTTGGAGTAGAGATTCGATTATTAGCTTTTCCCCTTTGCATCCCCTTTTTTTTTGGTTCTAAGTATGTCATTGATTGTTTTTTTTTAGTTTACAGTTATCATGAAATTAGTTGGTCTAGTTTGCTTGTGGTAATGTTTACTGAATTATGAAATTTCTTTGGTTCGATTAATGTTGAATGTTGATTCCTGAAAAATCTTCATGTTAATTGGTGTCCATAATTTTATTTTGTTAATGAAATGTTTGTTTGGGAAATGCTAATAAGAAAGAGTAATCTATGGGTTAATCTCATTTGTTGAAATGGTGTTAATGCTTGGAATGAGAATGGTTGAAGATGCACTTAATTTCTGAAATTTAAAATTTCTTCCAAGATTTCGGTCACTCTATTTTTGGAATGTTCTTTGTAATCCTTGTGTTTATCCTCCCTGTTGTTACTACCTTAAGCTTCCACCAGTTCTTCATTTGACTGAAAGGATGATTGTTATATGAAATGTTGCTTATGATGGTTTGTTTAACCAATCATTTTTTTACTTAGTGGAACACATTTGTCTGATGTTGGTAGGATTCTCTCATGTTATGTAGGTTCATTTGTTAAATTCATGAATAGTACTGCTCGGTCATAGATTCTATTGGCACATGATTCGATCTAAATTGTTGTGTCACTATTGTGATCTTAGTGGAACATCTGCACATTGATTTAATATGAATTGCACACTGCTTTGATGGTTAATCAAGCATTATTCGGGGCTAATTCACTCACTATTTTCTGCATAATTAAAAGGCTATTTTTAGGTCATTTTTGGCTTTTTTTTGGGAGGTTGTTGAGTAATCTTATGATCCCATATTTTTGCTATCTTGCGTTTATTCCTATTAGGATTTGAAGCTTTATTTGGAATATTGTTTTGTTGCTATTTTGGGGAATTTTGAGAGCTATCAACAATTGTTTATGGAAAATCTTGGCTGCCTGGTATTGTTCATTTGTCCTCTCTCTCATTAATGTTCTTTTAGCTTGAAAATGAGAGAGGTATAGGGGCTGGATAATGGTTGTCTAAAAATATGTTACTTATTTAATTGTTAAGATGTTTTAAATTGGAATGGTCTTTGTTTTGGCATGGAAAGAGCACTTGCATAACCATTTTGCTGCTGTCAGACAGCTCTGGCAGTGCTTAGTCTTTTAATTCTTTCTGGAGCTACAGAGCTCGAAATGTAATGTCGTTTGTCTCAAGAGAACCGTAAGATGTATGTCTTTAAAATCTGTAATTTTTATATTTTCTGCATGTCTCCCCTGCCCCCAGTTCACATTCAAGATTGGTTGTTCTAGGCATGTTTTGATGGCTATTTTGGTTCATTTTTGTCACTGTTTTGACCTTAAAATGATGGCTGCTTTGGTTCATTTTGGTCTTCATTTTGATGTTAAAATGGTAGTTATTTGGGTTTAATTTTGTTGATGTTTGATTTGATATTGCGACTTACATTCACTTTTGATGTTTTGACCTTTTTTCCTTGAGGATTATGACAAGTTAAGAATTTGATCTTAAAAGACCAATCAGAAGCTTGGAGTTGGAGGATTGTCCTTTAATTTGATTTAGACTTGTTGATACCCAAATTTACTCTCACTCCATACAAAATTATTCTCCATGGATAATTTGAGTTAGCCTCATAATTTTATTTTTTGTACATTGGCCTTTTGATTTTTTTGTTTTTTTGGAGGCCCAATTCAAATATCTCAAATACTACAAAAAAAAAAAATAAACACAAGATAATGATTATTTTCTATTATTTCAAAATAAAAGATCATGTCTAAAAAGAGACAAAAGGAATTAAATGAATAAGGGTGCAACAAAAGCAACCATTTTGGCATTTTTTTTATGGGCAACACAGTTCTATTGTTGTTGCATTGTTGGGTGACGCCACCACTTTGTTGACTAGCCACCAGTGTCTCATTTGGGTGCACAACTTGCAAATGGGAGAAGAAGAGTTTAGCATGTATAAGAAATTAATCCCAATTTTGGCTATAAAAAAGGCTCAAAGCAGAGAATGCAAAATGGGAGAGAAAATTGAGAGCGATATATAGAGGAGATACTCAGTATTCTTCACACACCACAAGGAGAGAACATAGATTTTTCTCCATACACACTTGTGAAAAATCTAAGAAAATAGAGGAGGAACTCTGAAAAAAAAAAAAGGGGGAAAACATCTAAAGAAGAAACGGGAGGGGCCAGGTATATTTTCCATTAGCTCACCCTCACATTTTCTTTCTTTCTTTCAATGCTCACATCACTCAGAGCACCAATCATAGAGTTTCCTTATCTTTATTTCGGTAAAGGAGAAATAATTTATTTTTAAGCCAAGAGAGGAGCAAGGCAGAAGGGTGGCATCGCCAGTAACGGTGGCTCCACCCTCAATCCCCAAGCCAATTCCCAAATCCCCATTTTCTAGAGAGAGAGAAGCAACCTAGAGAAAGAACCATATGCAAAGGAAAAAAAAAAAGAAATTTTGAGAGGTTGAGGGAAAGAACCCTTACCTAAACACTCTAATTAACAAGTTTAGAACTAAAACTGAGGCACTTCCCCTCCGGATCTAAGGGATGAGAGCTTGGATCCTTCATTTTTCCTCTTGCCTTGCTCTATGTTCTTCTGTTCCATCGCATAGCTCCTCCATTTGTCGTTTATGTTTATAACTCTTTTACTTTAAGTCCCATTTTTTTTTTTTATGTATATACGGAAGTGATTTTGTTCTTTTAGGCCTCATGATTTTGGTTTAGTTGCTTTGTCTGGTGATTGGGTCTGGGTTGACTTGGCCTAGTCCATTTTTGCTATCTAGTCCAAGACCACGAAATGAGTTGTTAGGTCTAGTTTGTTTAATTTTTTTGTTCTTTTGATTAGCTTGCTGTCTTATTTACTAATCAATTTGGGCCACTGTTAGTAATTTCATTTTTTTGGTTAGTTGATTGGGCCTGGTCGGAGTTTGGCCATTCTATAGTGTCTTTTATTTCTTTTTTCCTTATTTTGTTTGTTTGATTTTGGCCTTTGCTTATTTTAGTTGGTTTGGGTTTTTGTTTGGTTTATCTTTCTTTTTAAAAGTCATGTTGTTTTATATATTTGGTTTGGGTTTCTTTTTTTATTTTAGGCCTATTTATTTAGAACTCTTGTCTTATTTTTGGGTCATTTTAATTTATTCATTTTTATAGTTTTATTTGTTCTTTGCATATTCTTACTACAATTATTATTTTATCTTGATGACATCAATTTATGTTTTATCTTGTCTATTTTACATACTTTACACCATTTTACATTGTACTTAGCCTTTTTACAAATAAAATATTTTAGCCAAACAATGGACTAAGTTATCGAAGAATTGTGTTGATAATCTTTCTTAATTTTTCTTAGGCGAGAGACAATTTTTTGGTTATCCCAGAGGTACTAAAGTGGCCAATGAAACTCCCAATATTGTTTTTATTGGCTTAATTACAATTTTGGTCCCCCTATTTTAACCACTTGAATGTTTTGGTCCTCCTCCTTTAAAAATGAACTATCGAGTCCCTCTATATTCATAAAATGTACAAGTTCAGTCCATTTATCTTTAAGTCAAAATTCTTAGGTTTATTTAAAGGTATAAAGTTCTCTGATTCATAATCTCACCGTTCAGATTGAAGAGCTACGTCTTGTGAATCTTCCTATTAAATTTCAGCTCGATCTAATGGTGAATAAATCTAAATTTTTGGTTAGATGAAAATTTATGGTTTTGGTATTTTGGGCTAAGTTTCACCGTTAGATCGAGTTCAAATTTAGTAAGGAGGTTCACAAGATGTAGCCTTTCAATATGAACGGTGAGATTATGAATCAAAAAACTTTACACCTTGAAATAAACCTAAAAATTTTGACTTAAAGATAAATGGACTAAACTTGTACATTTTATGAATATAGAGGGACTCAATAGTTCATTTTTAAAGAAGGGGGACCAAAATGTTTAAGTGATTAAAATAGGAGACTAAAATTACAATTAAGCCTTGATTCTTTTAATTATTGTAATTTTTGACATTTTATGTTGCATTTTATCTTATTTTATCATTATTTCTGTTCATGCTAGAATAAGATTATCGACGAGGGAATAGTTAATAATAGTTGTGATGACAACAATTTTTTGACATTCTGGAGGTGAGGAGTGTCACTTTAGTTTTTCCAAATGTACTGGTGGACTTAAAGAAAGATCTCTGATAAAAATATTTTACCATGAATCTCAAACTCATTTCTTGAACACATAATAAATTGCATTTTGTGTATCTAGTTATTACTTAGTTAGTGAAATTGCTAAAAATTGCCTATGACGGAATAAATTACGAGAGGATTGTAATGACAATCATTGTCTCTACCCAATAGTCTTGAGATATCTTTTTAGGTTTTATCAAAAGTACTGACAGGGCCTAATAATACATTAATCTATTTTAAAATATAATTGAACGACCAATTTTATTCAACAATTTTTAGGTGACATAAAATTAAATTGATAACCATTTACTAAAACAAGCGTCGTAGGGTGCTAACACCTCCCTACACGTAACCAACTCCTTTATCAAACTATGACAACGTAAACCAAACTTTTTTTATATAGGCATCAAATAATGCCTTAAATCGATTAGTGACGACTTCATTATTTTTCTTCAATCATTTTTTTAATTAATTTTTTTTTCAAAACCTACACTTTTACACATCTTCTTTTCATCACCTCGCGTCGTCGCACTCCTGAAACAAGACGTTGCAACACTTTGAATGTAATTAAAGTCCATTTTCCCGAGACAAGTGTTGTAATATTATAAACTTATACATTTGTATAGTATTTAGGAATGTGATTGGTCGATTAGTATCCATAAGCCCTTTACCTATCATGGAGGGATTTGTTAATCTATTTGCAAATCAGGTGACCCACTTTATCGTTCATAGGCAAGGATAAGTGCCACACCGGAGAACGCCATATGCAAGGAACAGGTGGAAGGATTTAGGACACGCTAGCCTCATGCAAAGCACGTTTAAATTCTTTTTAATCACTCTTATTGTCATTTTTAGTATGTTAGATACGTTGTTATTTGTATACACGTTTGGATTCTTATTTGATAGAAATAGAAAACTAGAGTGGTCCATTTTCGAAATTTTTATTTCCTTTTAAGTTTCAAATATTCATTTAATTTCTACCCTTTATTTAAACCAAAGTAAAAAACAAAACAAAAAATGTGAAAAAGAAATTTTTGAAAAGAAAAGTGTTTTCCTTGTTTAAATTTTTTTGATTCTTTTGGTTTCTAAAAGAATAAACTATGAAGGCTTTGATCCCAAATGAGAGTACATAGAAGCTTGCAAAAGAAGCAAGTCAATTTGGATTTCAAATAAATTCTTCATTTCATTTTATTTCCTAAAAAGTAAAAATGATCATTTCATTTCTAATTTTGTATTCTCTTAGCATAATAACGACTCATGCCGCCATTGGCTCACAAAGCTCCTTACTTTTGTTAGGAGAGACACTAAAGCTAATTTGGGACATTTTTTTTTTTTTACATTCATTAGTTTTCTTATTTATCCATGTATGTTAATTGTTTAGGGATAATATAAATACATTGTTAACTATAATTAATTTGCATAATTAATTTTGGGTAACCGTCTATTAGACAGGTGTTATGGGATATCTAATACATTCCCTACACACAAATTGACTCTTGAGCCATCTCTAGTTCGCACACTATTTTTATTTAAAATTCAAAAAGAATTTTTCAGTTGTTCCTCATTTTCTTAATACAATTGATGGCGACTTCAAGTTTTCTTTGAAAAACTAATCTTTTTTAAAAAGTCCAAATCCGCGTTATTGCGACCTTCGGATACGTTGTGACAATGTGAGACATACCACATGCCATGAGGCATGTCTTCAAGGGACAACCCACATGGCGTGTTTGGTAGACCCCACTTACTGACATTTATTTTTTTAAAATAAAAAAAAATCCGCGTTATTGCGACCTTCGGATATGTTGTGACAATGTGAGACATACCACATGCCATGAGGCATGTCTTCAAGGGACAACTCGCATGGCGTGTTTGGTAGACCCCACTTACTGACATTTATTTTTTTAAAATAAAAAACTATAATATTAATGTAAATAGTTTTGAAACTACAATAATGAAATAAATAAATTATCAAAATACAATATTCAAGTCAAAGAACTAAGTCTACTTGCCTTTCGGGAATACATGTAATTAATTTCATATTATATATTATTTTTATTTTTTTTATGTCTTTTTAAGTATGTGAAAGAATATTTTATTTTTCTAATGTCCACTTCTGTTTCAATATTTATCTGACTATTTCCTATTTCGATTTGCATGTATTATTCTATGGCTCATTCACTGCAAAAATACAGTTTTAAAAACAATTTATGTAAAAAGGGTACATTCAAAACTATTTACCATTTCGTGGCAATTTTAAATAAAATAATCTAGAGCAAAATGACAAACTTAGTCCCATTACTCCAAAAGCAGTGTGTTTCTTGAAGGCCCGCTACATTGGAATAGCGGAACCCACCATCAATTCGTTCATCACTGTTATTACCCTGAAAAGTATGTGCAAAATTACAAGGAGGTCCTGCTGTTTCTAAAACAACGGGATCTTCAATAATCTGCTATCCCAAAATAACATGACTGATTTAAAATCCCAAAAAATTCTGCAACGTCCAAAAAACAAGAGAGTCTCACTATTTCGAGAACAACAAGATCTTCAATAATACACTATTCCAAAGTAGCAAGACCAGTTTGTAAACCACAACATAATTAAGTCCCAATGGCATACAATTAAGCCATTCAAGAAACTTAAGATTATAAATAACAAAGCTAAAGGTGAGTTAGCTCCGTTGTTGTGCAAGAATGTTAACAAATCACAAGAGTCGGCAATTCATAATTTTCAACACTTCTGCTAAAAATGAAGGAGATATTAGCACTAAGCTTAAGTATAGCTACTATTTATATAGTTGGTACTGGTTGATGCGAATATTAGCATGCATATGATGGAAGCGTCCATGTTAAAGGTATCATGTAATAAAAAAATGGTGATGAATTTAGATAAAATTGTAGTTAGAAGAAGTAGAACAGCAAATGGAGACATTCCTTGAATCAAAAACTCACCAAGAAAAAACCGTGGTGGTGGCAACGACAAAGGCAACAAAAGGACATATCAAAAGTAGAAGGGAAACACGATTGCTCTACCATGTCAACAATTCTTATCTACTGCAAGTTGTCATATTTCCTTGCCATTTCTTCTTCTTTCTTCATCTTGCGAAACACTGGTGGGACAAGTTGTCACACTACATGCTATTTCTTCATCTTGAGTCATTCTTCATGCCATGCATTGTAACACAACAGAAAACGCAATTGGGCTCTAATGTGACAAGTTGTCGCGCTACTACTTATGTAGCGTGACAAGCTTGAACACAATACTTCAGTGTGGCGTGATTCAACTTGAGCAAGTTGTATATTTTTCTGCTTTGTCACACTACTTTAAAGTAGCGTGACATGTTTGAAAATGCTATAACACAATGTAACGTGTCTAACTTTGTCCAATTTATCTGAATAAAATAATAAAAAATGTCTCATTTTAGTAAATAGTTTGAAAAATGTCTTTTTCTAGTAAATAGTTTGTAAAAGTGTATTTTCATGGTCAATTTGCTGCAAAATATGAGATTAAATATTAAAATATTTATATTAATATTTAGAAATAAATGGTGAATTAAAAAAATATATGCTAAGATAAAATATAATAAAATAAGAAAAGAGAAACTAAAAAATGACTAATAAGATACAAAAATTAAATAATTGAGAGTTTCAAGAAAGTTCCATTTTTTTATATAGAAAAAGGCATAATATAGATGAGTAAGTTTGCAAAAACAAAAAAGTAAATTATTTTCTTTTTTAAATTGTGTGCCCTTTATTTATGACTAAAAAATGATTACTTTTATCTCTCTTAGTCTCACATGTGAAAGAGCTTTACTTTAAAATTTTGCCACAATAATGTAATAGTGAGCTTGTGCGAGCAAGAGAAATATTTTAGTTGAGAGCTAATTAATGTAACTAATATTACTTTAAAATTTTGCCACAATAATGTAATAGTGAGCTTGTGCGGGCAAGAGAAATATTTTAGTCGAGAGCTAATTAATGTAAGTAATAGAGACAATGAGAGTTAATATATAGGCTTAATTATAATTTTAATCATCCTATTTTAACAAAATAATAGAGACAATGAGGGTTATTATATTGGCTTAATTATAATTTTGGTCTTCATATTTTAATAACTTAAATTTTTTGATAATTCTTGTTTAAAAATGAACAATTTAGTCCTCTATATTCATAAAATGTGTAATTTTTGTTATTTTGTCTTTGAGCCAAAATTTCTTAGGTCTAGTTGAAGGTATAAAGTTCTTTGATTTATAATTTCACAATTCAGATTAAAGAGTTATGTCTTGTAAACTTCCCCAAAAAATTTCAGCTTAATCTAACGGTTAAGCCTCTTTATGTAGAAAATTTCTATAAACTATAATACTCTTATTTAATAAGAAGAGATTTTTTTAGCATTCAAAAATAGTGAACCTAAGTCCTCAAGGGGACACCCCAATGATTAAGTACTTGATTTTTCATCATGAGGGTCTCATGTTCAAATTTTATTGGGATTGAGTGAGATTAGATTTTGGGAGAAGATAGACTACCCTTGTTGTATAGCCTCTAGTTGATCAAAACAAAAAGCAATGAGCCTAATATTAATATCTCTTTTAAAATTTTGACAAATTATATCTCTTAACTAGTGCTGTCAAGACAGGCTAACCCATCCCTACCCAACAATAAAAGGGATGTGATGGCGGGCCGAGAAATGTTCAATCCACCCTGCCTTATTAGTTAGCTGAAAGGTAGGCGAGCCAGCCCACCTAAATTTTGTTACTTAGGTGGTG
This sequence comes from Cercis canadensis, assembly GCA_003255065.1. Taxonomy (NCBI): domain Eukaryota; kingdom Viridiplantae; phylum Streptophyta; class Magnoliopsida; order Fabales; family Fabaceae; genus Cercis; species Cercis canadensis. The sequence goes on from QAOA01002478.1 coordinate 278,679, forward strand.
TTTGGTACCTAGCATATTTTAAGATTCCTAGGAAAGTAAAGTGGAGATAAAAGTTTCCTATGTTTGATAGAAGAGATAAAAAGTTATTCCTGAGAATGAGAGATGCCGGGGAAAGAAAATTTGTGAATGAAACTTCAAAATTTCATTCCCATATGTAAGGGTGGGAAAGTTACATTCCGGTGGGAATGGGAAAGTTTTAGCTTGTAAAATGACTCAATTACCCCCAAAGAGAAGCTCTTCTGCCTCACGCTTGAAACCCGTATTGTTGTGTTCTCCCTCTGCCTTCTGCATCTTCTCCCTCAACAGCTCTCTGCGTCTGGCGTCTCTGTGCCTTCTTGCTGGTAAGATTCTTCTTCTTCTATCTTCATTCTCCTTCACTTTATGTGTTATTACTGGTATAAATTATTTATTGAATGGTTCCCATAGGGTTTTACCATCGGTGACCAAGACGTGTGGAAGGCTTCACTTTGTAGCACTTGCTTCAACTTCTCAACGTTTATTTTTCCACAAAGAATCAAATTCAAATCCTTTGCTCATCAAATTGCTTCAGGTGCCCAAATCCACGCTGGATGAGCAAATGTGTGCCCTCAAAAGCTCAGAATTTTATTGGGAATTTCTGGTTACTTCTCTGCAATCTTCTTCTTCTGAGAAAGCTCGACTGGTAACGTCATCTCTCTTCATTTGCCTCACTTGGTAATTTTATCAATTTTGGCTTTTTCTCTGCTCTTTTTTGGTGTGAGGCGAAACAAATATTAAGGAGGGGCTTCAATTTTGGTTTGGATGAAAAATTGTTAAGATGAACTCATAATCTGATATTATTAGCTGGTTACCTTAAACTTACTGCAATTTGACAATTCCCGCACCAGATTTTGTATTCTTGTGGAGAATAGTCATTTTCACAATTTTGTGATGAATCTTTATATAGAATGTAGCTTCAGTTTCTCAATTATCTCACCAACTTTTCTGTCTGGATTTCCGATAGAAATTCTGACTATTGAATTGAATGGTTAGGTTTTGGAATGGATTTTGGACAAAGTGCTTAAAGAAAAGGAAAGAGACCGTAGTCTTTTCTCTAAACTCATCTCTCTCTGTGGAAAGCTTCACAATGTGCCGCTAGTAATGCAAGTCTTTACTTCTATGGAAGCCAATGGAGTTAAACCCACTTCNGGATTGAGTGAGATTAGATTTTGGGAGAAGATAGACTACCCTTGTTGTATAGCCTCTAGTTGATCAAAACAAAAAGCAATGAGCCTAATATTAATATTTCTTTTAAAATTTTGACAAATTATATCTCTTAACTAGTGCTGTCAAGACAGGCCAACCCATCCCTACCTAACAATAAAAGGGATGTGATGGCAGGCCGAGAAATGCTCAATCCACCCTGCCTTATTAGTTAGCTGAAAGGTAGGCGAGCCAGCCCACCTAAATTTTGTTACTTAGGTGGTGTTTGGTACCTAGCATATTTTAAGATTCCTAGAAAAGTAAAGTGGAGATAAAAGTTTCCTATGTTTGATAGAAGAGATAAAAAGTTATTCCTGGGAATGAGAGATGCCGGGGAAAGAAAATTTGTGAATGAAACTTCAAAATTTCATTCCCATATGTAAGGGTGGGAAAGTTACATTCCGGTGGGAATGGGAAAGTTTTAGCTTCTAAAATGACTCAATTACCCCCAAAGAGAAGCTCTTCTGCCTCACGCTCGAAACCCGTATTGCTGTGTTCTCCCTCTGCCTTCTGCATCTTCTCCCTCAACAGCTCTCTGCGTCTGGCGTCTCTGTGCCTTCTTGCTGGTAAGATTCTTCTTCTTCTATCTTCATTCTCCTTCACTTTGTGTGTTATTACTGGTATAAATTATTTATTGAATGGTTCCCATAGGGTTTTACCATCGGTGACCAAGACGTGTGGAAGGCTTCACTTTGTAGCACTTGCTTCAACTTCTCAACGTTTATTTTTCCACAAAGAATCAAATTCAAATCCTTTGCTCATCAAATTGCTTCAGGTGCCCAAATCCACGCTGGATGAGCAAATGTGTGCCCTCAAAAGCTCAGAATTTTATTGGGAATTTCTGGTTACTTCTCTGCAATCTTCTTCTTCTGAGAAAGCTCGACTGGTAACGTCATCTCTCTTCATTTGCCTCACTTGGTAATTTTATCAATTTTGGCTTTTTCTCTGCTCTTTTTTGGTGTGAGGCGAAACAAATATTAAGGAGGGGCTTCAATTTTGGTTTGGATGAAAAATTGTTAAGATGAACTCATAATCTGATATTATTAGCTGGTTACCTTAAACTTACTGCAATTTGACAATTCTCGCACCAGATTTTGTATTCTTGTGGAGAATAGTCGTTTTCACAATTTTGTGATGAATCTTTATATAGAATGTAGCTTCAGTTTCTCAATTATCTCACCAATTTTTCTGTTTGGATTTCCGATAGAAATTCTGACTATTAAATTGAATGGTTAGGTTTTGGAATGGATTTTGGACAAAGTGCTTAAAGAAAAGGAAAGAGACCGTAGTCTTTTCTCTGAACTCATCTCTCTCTGGGGAAAGCTTCACAATGTGCCGCTAGTAATGCAAGTCTTTACTTCTATGGAAGCCAATGGAGTTAAACCCACTTCCCTGGTTTTCAATTCCCTTATAAATACTTGATTGTTTTCAAATAATATTGTTACTGCATTTAGCTTATTTGAGATAATGGAGAGGTCAGATAGCTATAAGCCTGACTTTCACACTTATAATATCTTTATTTCAGCATTTTCTAAGTCAGGGAATGTTGATGCCATGTTAACTTGGTACTCGGCTAAAAAGGCTGCGGGACTTAGTCTTGATCTTCAAACATTTGAATCCCTTATATCGGGTTGTGTTAAATCAGGAAATTTTGAGACTACTGATAGAATCTATGAAGAAATGATGGTTTCTGGAATTATACCTAGTATAACTTTTGGACAAGATCTTGTGCACTGTCTTCTTTTCTTTTTGGTTTCACTTTGCTTGATTATATTCTTACTTTGAAACTTGTTATTACAGGCACATTTGTGAAAGTGGTAATAGCCAGCCTTCTTTTCTCTTCTCTATTTTATTGACACTGTTGTTTCAATTGGGATTAGGATCATAATTCTGATTTTCGATTGTTTGCATAGCATATATATGAGCTGAATTGGATGAACCTTAGTTTTCTTTTCTCTTCTTTTCTATTTTTTTTATATGTTGTGTGGTGTTTTATGTTGTCTATTTGCATATGTTGCTTCCTCTCATAGTAGTTTAAATTTATTTCTTATATTTTTCTCTTATGTTTAGTATTATTTTTTTGTTGTGCCAGGTATTTATTTGGCTTAGCGAATCATGGATCAATTGCAAAATACATGGAAGATGAAGATTATTGCAATTTTAGTTTTTTTTGGGGTTCATGTTTTGCACCATTGTATAATAACAATGGTTTGATGTACATGTGATAGTATCAATGTAATAATTGAGATGTATCTTTGTACATTTTGGAATTATTTATAATGTTGAAAGCTGTTTTGCTCTCATGAATCATTAATTTGTAGGTACATATTGTGTTATTTTACTTATTTTCTTTTATTTCAATTAAGGGTATTTTTGGAAAAGTTGATTACATTCTTGAGAATATTTTACTTGAACCAAACATGGGAATACAATTTTGTTGGGAATGCACCATAATATTCCCAAAAAAGTTAAGTGATAACCAAACATGAGAATATTAACTTTTCTAGTAATCTCATTCTTAGGAATCCTATTCTCAAGAAAGTAAAGATTCTTAGGCAAGTGGATTGTTGATACCAAACATCACCTTAATGGCAAGACCTAAGAGGGGAGTCGACTAGGTGGCACTGTGTTCCATAGAACACCCTCAACTCAAAGGGAGTTGACTAGCTTGATAGCCCATTCATCTCATTGTCTCTGTCCATCCTTCTAAAGTTGTTAAAAACAGAAATATGTGTTCCCAAAACATTACCCAAATCTCTCAAGGCTCAGTAAACTTATCTAAAAAACAAGTGGCAGGAAAGAAAAGGAGGTGTCTGATGGCTACTACTATGATGGAAAAAGATAGGGATCCGAGAGTGGTAATGGCTAGATTCTCCTTCTCTGGCGCCAGCGATGGGGATGATGTGTTCTCTTTCACACTAAACAGAACAGGGGAGAGTATGCAACTACGAGACTATGAGCCTACGATGGAGAGAGGGAAGGATCCGAGAGTGGCAGATCTAGTGGTGACAGCTTCTCCTTCTCTGATGCCGATAGTGGGGATGATGTGTTCTCTTTAACACCGAAGAGAAAGAGAGAATGCAAGAGAGAGGGACAACATGTGAATGGGATTTGGGAGACTATGATAGAGAGAGAGGTTTGGAGTAAGAAAGAATTGGGGTTTTTTTTTTTTTCTTTTTAAGGTTAGGTTTTCTTTTTATTTAAAATTCTGATTTCAACTTTTTTTTTTTAAAATAAAAAAAAAAAAGCCCAACCCGCAGGCTAGATGAGACGGGTTTATTAACTTGCTTCTAAACAAACTAACTAAATATGAACTCACCTACCCCATATGCATGATAGGGTGCGCCAAGCCCAACTTGACAGCTATACTCTTAACTCACCATTATAACCTCACTTTATTACCAAAATCTTTTAAAGTGTTAAATACGGTTGAATATTGAAGGAAAATTTTTTGTCTACTAAAAAAGCATAAGAGATTTTGGAATTGAAAATGACTTGAAAAAAGAAAAAAAAAAAATAAAACCTCAAAATTTTAGTAAATTTAAATTTAATTCACTCTTAAGGACATTTGGTATGCAAATTCTTTTTAGCTTCTTGAGAATCTCAGCTTGAGAAAGTAGGATTCCCATGTTTGGTGCATGTTTTTTTAAAAAATTCTTATGAATGATTTTTTGCCAAATTTTTCACAAAAACATTTCCATAGGAGGGCAGGAAATCTTGGATTCCCATAACATTAGAAAGTGTTTTACATGTAAAAAATAAATCTACTCACTCTTACATTTCATTAATAGTATAATCGTAATAATGTCAAAATCCTTTCTTGAACCTTCGTTCTTCTTCTCGTGGTTCTTTGTTCTTCCCTCTCAAAACTATGAGCTTCTTCTTCCATTTTTCTTTCTCTACTTCATTTCACAGAGCCATTGTGGTTCAAAGTTTGTTGCCTAAATTTCTTCCTCTGGTTGTTTTCTTTCTTTTTCTCGAAAATTTCTAGTATTCACTCCACCATCTTTCAACATTTCCAAAGCATGTTAACCTCGCATGTTATAGATCCAACTTGAAACGTATGCTTCAGTTTTGTCTTCTTTCTCCTTTCCCCGATTATTATATTCTGAAGATTTTATTATTTTAACCAAATTGTTCTAGTTCTCCTTCTGCATTAATCAAACTTGCCATTTACCCATAGTCTCCCTTGTCTCCATTCCCCATGGTTCTAGTTTATGCACTTCTTTATTTTTTTTTTCCTTTGTTTTTATTTTAAAAAAAATAATTAAATTGTTAGAAATTTATCTTTTTATTTTTTATATTTTTTAAGAATTAATTAAATTGTTAATAAGTTTTTCTATTTTATTTCTCACAAAAATTTAACTAAATATAGATAGGTATTTTTGGGAAATTAACCAAGATTCTCATAAAAGTAGCATTTGAAATAAACATAGAGATTGAACATTCTTAGAAAAAATTGTCTAACATTCCCAAAAATGTTTAAGGTCAATCAAACATAAATTGTAACACCTGTAAATGAAAAAAAAAATGTGTATCAAACGTGCCCTTAGTTTGAACTTTTCTATACACTATATCTTACACTTTTAGAAAAGAGTTTGTTTACTTTCGAGCAAGGACAGAGGCATGATATTTGTTTAGGGGGATGAATTTCAAGTGCAAAGAAGAGCGAACATTTTTCGGAAGAAAGTGCTTCTATACTTGTTAAGAACACGTGAACCAATGCTAAAAGCCAACTTTGATGCCATTGTAGTGATTGGGATACTCAAGACATCACAAGTCATATTTGAAAGAATAGGAAAACGATGCATATGATCCTTCCAATAATGCAACACATCTAGGTCTTCAAAAATGTTATAGTCAAGCTTTGCCTCTCCTAGATAAGTTTTCAATTCTGACTTGCCATGCCTAGGGCCAATGGGAGAATTAACTTGTTTTAATTTCTACAAGAAAAATGAAACAAGCATCAATTTTAGGCTACATTTAAAAAAATTTACATAATTTAATGAAATAGATGTAATTTTTCAAAAAACTTATAACTAAAGTGAACCTTCCAACTCCTTGAGATCCTCTACTAGTAGTGGAGGACTTAGATCCACTTTGTGATGGAAATGACAGAACACTTGAAGTTGATTGACTCAAGTTCTTGAGCTTTGCATATTCTTCAAAAAGAAGTTTCAACTTTCTCTTCACATCATCCCCTTTCTTTTGACAAGAAGCTTGATCAACTTGAGTATAACATTTTTCAAGCAATTCACGCTTCATGCGTGGATCTAGAATAGCTCCAAGTTGAAGAACACAACTATATTCATGCCAATATTTCTCAAACTTTGTCCTCATCCTAGTAGCCATGCCCTTGATTGCTTCATCTTCACTTTCCGAGTTAGCCAACAATATACATTCAACATATCAAATTTCAATAAAATATAAGTTAGATGTTGGATATGAACCCAAAATCAAGTTAATCATATCATAGAATGACTCTAAGAATTCAACAATTTTTTTTGCCCATTTTCACTATTCAATTGTGGACAATACTCGTAGTTTTATCACACAAAACAAGTTGAGAAAAAGTATGGTTATATTTTATTGTCCCATCAAGCAATTGTTTGTGAACATCCACCTAGTGAAAACATCTAAATGCAAACTCACCATGGTTTCAACTCCACCGACTTGGGAGACACATTCATCTTATTGTCTCCTCATTGGCTTACTTCTCTTGACATATTTGATAATTTCTCTAATTTTATGTACTACTTTACTAGTAACTTTCAAACCTTCTTGAACTATGAGGCTCAATATATGACCACAACATCTAACATGAAAGAACTCACCATCACACAGTAAATTATTTTGCAAACAAAGCTGTCTTTTCAAGATATCCTGCATGCTATCCTACATGAGAGAATATCTTTTTCTTTTTTTTTTTATCTATTCCATATTCTTTCAAAAAATTCATAATCTTGCTTGCAATTGAACACTTGAATGTGAAGGAGGCAAATCACAAAAACTTAGAATTTGACTATTTAGCTTCCAATCATCATCAACAAAATGAGCACTCAAACATACGTTCCCATCACTAATACAAATTATCCATAGATCAAAAGTAAGACAAACTATAAATGGAATGCTAAGTAGAGTTTGTTTCAATTTCTCCTTTTTTTTTTTTTTTTTTCCATATAAAGACACCTTAATATCAGCAAAAGGGTGTTCCTATTGATGTATTTCAAATTAGGATTTGCATACTTGATGACATCCCTAATCCCTTCATATTTAACAAAGGAATAAGGGAGGTCATGTTTCACAATAGCTATGGCCATTTTTCTCCGAAAAATTCTTTAGTTCACTTTTCTTGCTCTCAATTTCTCTCTATAGTCAATTAGCATGTCTTGCACATAAAAAAACTTTGCCAACTTACTATAAAACTCAATATGTCTATCCAAGTGGAAAGTACCAGTCTTGTTATCGGCGGATAACTCTTTGCCACAACCATTACAAGTGCATTTTTCTTTGCCATTTTTCACAACAATTTTTGTCATATAATTCCACACATAAGATTTATTATGCCTTAGCTTGCCAAGAAATAAAAAAAAGGGCCAGAACTAGATGCATGTACATTAGGGGAAGCCATTAATGCTTCATATTGAAAAAAAAAAAATAAAGCTAATGTTTAGGCAACACAACAGAGACAACAACTACAAATCAGAAATCAAAACCCAAAAAAAAAAAATTAAAAACAAAAAAAGAATTTCACAAATTTCAGAGATATATATTTAGAATCAAAACTCACTAAGAAGACAATGTTAGTCACGTCTACTTTGAGACATAGGTGACTCACTAATAAGATATATTTATCTATCAGATAAATGATAAGAGATAATTATTTATAAGATAATTAGTGAATATTTATTTAGTTGCCACTATCCCTTGACTCTAGTAATTAGTTAGTTGTGGGAAGAATCAGTAACTTTGAAGTAACTGTTAAATAGTCAGTCTCCTTGATGGAAGGAAACTGTTATAGATAATGTCTATCTGATAGGGTCCCTAGTCTAGCCTGTAAATAGCTTGTGATATTCCATTAGTTCAAGGCATAAGAAAAATGTGTAGTTTTTAGACTAGAAACACTTTCTCAATTTTCTAAATAATGTTACGCATCATTGGTTGGAGGTTAGTAATTCTGTATTAAAGTTTATGTGTACCGAATTCTATTCTTACATTTGGTGTCAAAGCTCTTCAATACCTTTGCGTTTTTACGTTTCCATAACTGTTTCTTTGCCTGCCTGTTGGAGATCTGTTAATATATCTTCTATATGTTGTGCCAAGGACCAACTGTGCTTTCATAGTTTAAAAGCTATGCTATTTGGAAGCATAGAGGGGACATATTTCTTTATTATATGCAAATACACATTGAATAAAGATGAGCTACTGTGGTCTAGTGGTCTAGGATGGTACGGTGGTGATGGTAAAGTCTATTACGTCATTCTGAACACTAGGAAAGTAAAGGACATGATTGGGTTTTTTGCATGTGATAATGGAATAGTTAATTAATTAAATATTCCTTCTTGAAATCTAGATTTGTATTTCCATTATTTTAAAGATATATTTATCTATCAGATAACTGATAAGAGATAATTATTTATAAGATAATTAGTGAATATTTATTTAGTTGCCCACTATCCCTTGACTCTAGTAATTAGTTACTTGTGGGAAGAATCAATAACTTTGAAGTAACTGTTAAATAGTCAGTCTCCTTGATGGAAGGAAACTGTTATAGATAATGTCTATCTGATAGGATCTCTAGTCTAGCCTGTAAATAGCTTGTGATATTCCATTAGTTCAAGGCATAAGAAAAATGTGTAGTTTTTAGGCTAGAAACACTTTCTCAATTTTTTAAATAATGTTACGCATCATTGGTTAGAGGTTAGTAATTCTGTATTAAAGTTTATGTGTACCGAATTCTATTCTTACATTTGGTGTCAAAGCTCTTCAATACCTTTGCGTTTTTACGTTTCCATAACTGTTTCTTTGCCTGCCTGTTGGAGATCTGTTAATATATCTTCTATATGTTGTGCCAAGGACCAACTGTGCTTTCATAGTTTAAAAGCTATGCTATTTGGAAGCATAGAGGGCACATATTTCTTTATTATATGCAAATACACATTGAATAAAGATGAGCTACTGTGGTCTAGTGGTCTAGGATGGTACGGTGGTGATGGTAAAGTCTATTACGTCATTCTGAACACTAAGAAAGTAAAGGACATGATTGGGTTTTTTGCATGTGATAATGGAATAGTTAATTAGTTAAATATTCCTTCTTGAAATCTAGATTTGTATTTCCATTATTTTCTTTATAATAGGTTGCATATATAGCCACTTATGTCAGCCAATCTGGTATTGGTTTTCATCATGCTTTCTATGTCCGTTTTCAGCATGTTCTCTCTTTTTTGTATATGCTATTTGATAAAATTTTTCCGGTTTTAGTATGTTATCTCCTTTTACTTTATATGAGTTTATAAAATACTTAACATGTTTGACCAAATATTTTATATGCTTATTGGTTGCATGTTCAAAGCCTTTTATATATACTGTATGTATGTTCTCGGTTCTCAACCTGTAAGTGTAAGGGACTATTATATTCTTTTAATTGAATCCATTAACTAGGCCTATTCGGTTTCTAGTCTATGTGGTTGTTTTATATTTTTTCTATTGCATAACACAACTGTATACAGTAAGAAGCATTAGTGATGTTCTCAGTTACTGGTCTACGTGTTGCTCCTTAAAGTCGAAACGTTCATGCCGTTAAATTGTTGTATATATGTTTCTTTAGCATGTTATGAGATTAATTAGATATCATTAAAATGTTTTAATCATCATATCCTTTAGAGTAGTCATAGCATCTTAGGTTTATGATGATGTATGATTTTAGTCACACAAAGCATTAGTGATTAATAAAGATAAATGGTATCTAATATGATGTAATTGACTAATTAAAATAATTACTTGGCCTTATAGGGAAGTGAATATTTTAGTGAGTTAATTGGAGTAAGATAATGGATAAGACATTGAGATAAAATTATTTCCTATACCTACAGGTGTGAAATATTTTGTTTTGATGTTATGTCCATTAGTCTTATTGTTAAAGTTTTGTATAAATTCTATGTATGTTTTGCAACCTCTACCCATAGGAAGGTTATAATTTATTTATTATTGGATTGTCACTAGATAATTTAATTATAAAGTTATTTTATTTCATAATATTTATGTATGTTTTTTCTTGATACCTACAGTTTTTCCTACTAATGCTTATATGAATGATAATACTCATGTTCCAATGTTGAATGGTGATAACTATTCTGATTGGAAAGAGCAAATTCTTTTGATTCTTAGTTGCTGGGATTTAGACTTGGCATTCCGTGTGGATGAGGTATCACATGTTTCCATGGAAAAAAAATACCCAAGACCAAAGAGCTCATTATGAGCAATGGGAGCGATCTAATCGCTTAAGCTTGATGCTTATCAAGTCTCATATAAGCAAGAGCATTAGAGATTCTATCCCTTAATGTGATACAACTACTACTTATATGAAAGCTATTAAGAAGCAATTTGTGAGCTCTGAAAAGGCATTAGCCAGCACCCTATTGAAGAAGCTTTCGGGCATAAAACATGACAAAAGCAGGAGTGTGCGTGAGCACATTATATAAATGAGGAACATTGCTGCCAAATTGACATCCATTGAGATTGAAATATCTGAGTCATTATTCTTGGTGCATTTCATTCTCAACTCTCTTCTTACTGAGTATGGACCTTTTAAAATTTCCTATAACACACATAAGGAAAAGTAGTCAATCAATAAACTTTTGACTCTATGTGTTCAAGAGGAAAAAATGTTGAAACATGAGACACTTAAAAGTGTTCACTTGGTAACTCATGATAAGGGAAATTCCAAGAAAGGAAAAAGTGTTTCTAGAAAAGGCAAATACCTATCTATGCATAAGCAAAATGGTGATATAGCCACATGCTATTTCTGCAAGAAGTCTAGACACATAAAGAAAAATTGTATTAGGTACAAGAAATGGCTCGCTAAAAAAGGTAATTTTACATTTATATGTTATGAATCTTGTTTCATAAAAGCTCACAGCAACACTTGGTGGAAAGGCTTCCAAAACTTGCTGAATCCTTGAGAAGTGAGCAACAAGGCATCTATTCAGGTAACCAGATGTGTTCACATGTGGAAGCAGTGAGGATCTATAGACTTGTCTTAAAATCTAGATTTTGTTTAGATATTGAAAATACCTTTTATGTTCCTTCATTTTCTAGGAATTTAATTTCAATTTCAAGACTTCCTCGCTTTGGATATTGTTTTAATTTTCATGGTATTTCATTTGACATTTTAAAGGATAATAAAGTTGTTAGTTTTGGAACTATGGTTGAAAATTTATTTAAAATTGATTTAGACCCTACTTTTGAGTCAAGTCTAATAATCCTACACACCACCAATATTGGTATTAAGAGAATTATTGCAAATGAAAATTCATCCTTACTTTGGCAGAGGAGATTAGGACATATCTCCATTAAGAGAATCAAAAAGTTAGTAAAATAATGGATTTTAAAGGATCTTAATTTTACTGACTTTTCCACTTGTGTAAACTGCATAAAGGGAAAGCAGACCAACAAGTCCACTAAAAGTGCCAAAAGTAGTAGTGAGCTTCTTGAGATCATACATACAGATATCTATGGTCCTTTTCCTATCCCATGTGTAAATGGTCAGAGATATTTTATCTCATTCATTGATGACCATTCAAGATATATGTNCATGTGGAAGCAGTGAGGATCTATAGACTTGTCTTAAAATCTAGATTTTGTTTAGATATTGAAAATACTTTTTATGTTCCTTCATTTTCTAGGAATTTAATTTCAATTTCAAGACTTCCTCGCTTTGGATATTGTTTAATTTTCATGGTATTTCATTTGACATTTTAAAGGATAATAAAGTTGTTAGTTTTGGAACTATGATTGAAAATTTATTTAAAATTGATTTAGACCCTACTTTTGAGTCAAGTCTATTAATCCTACACACCACCAATATTGGTATTAAGAGAATTATTGCAAATGAAAATTCATCCTTACTTTGGTAGAGGAGATTAGGACATATCTCCATTAAGAGAATCAAAAAGTTAGTAAAATAATGGATTTTAAAGGATCTTAATTTTACTGACTTTTCCACTTGTGTAAACTGCATAAAGGGAAAGCAGACCAACAAGCCCACTAAAAGTGCCAAAAGTAGTAGTGAGCTTCTTGAGATCATACATACAGATATCTATGGTCCTTTTCCTATCCCATGTGTAAATGGTCAGAGATATTTTATCTCATTCATTGATGACCATTCAAGATATATGTATCTTTATCTCTTGTTTGATAAGTCAGAAGCACTTAATGCCTTTAAGGTTTTCAAAACAGAGGTAGTGAAACAAAATGAAAAGAAAATAAAGATAGTAAGATCAGACATGGGTGGTGAATATTATGGCAGATACACAGAAAAAGACAAGCACCTAGTCCATTTGATACATTACTTCAAGAAGAGGGCATTATTGCTCAATACTCAATTGCAGGCACACCTCAACAAAATGGTGTGGCTGAAAGAAGGAATCGTATCTTAATGGGCATGGTGAGAAGTATGGTCAACAATTCAAGTTTAACCATATCTCTTTGGAGTGAAGCCTTAAAAATCGTTGTGTATGTTTTAAACAAAGTTCCATCACAGGTTGCTCCAAAAACACATTTTGAAATATGGAATGGATGAAAATCTAGTTTAAGACATTTATAGATATGGGGTTGTCAAATTAAATTAAGAGTTTATAACCAAAATTTAGGAAAACTGGACCCAAGAACAGTAAGTGGTTATTGTTGTGGAAAATTCTAACGCAAGTGTACGTTATCATTTTCAAGTAATAGAATGAGAGTAGAGTATCATCCCACGGAGAATGTGGCTAATAAGTACAAAAATTGGATGTATTCTAATTTTATCTAGACAATCAATGGGTGAATATAAGTAATAATCTAAAGGCAAAAATACTAAATCAAATAGAGATACAAATGAGAAATATCGAAGGCTATTGATTTCACCATAGCTATTCCGATTTGATATCCATACTTCATTAATTAAGAATTATCTTTCTAAGTGCAAGCCAAGAATCCTAAATGATTCATTAGCCTTTCCCAAGGTCAAAGGAAAGTATACTCAAGTTATGAACCTACTATATTCCTATGTGAATTACAAATAACCTAGAAATTCATTCAATTCTATGGTTTCTTTTAATTGACTACACAAGCCATTGAAGTATATCTTTATCTTATATGCAACCTATGTTCTTAATCACTATGATCTTGAATTACAAATTACCTCCCAAACTCATTGTAATTATCTAACCAATTAAATGGTGATCAAGCAATTAGAAGCATAACGAATTGAGAAGAAGAATACAATTAATAAAGATGTTCTTGAATTAAAGAAATAAAAAATCACAAATCTTCCTAACTAGGCTACCTCGTAGCCTTAGAAAGGAATTTAGTTCATGACAGAAAAATAAAGCATAACAGAATAAATTCTAGACATGATTGAAAGGGAAAAGAATAAAGCTCAGTATTGAAGCTAATATTTGTTATCACTAATTCTTGTTCCAAATCATTGCCTTACTTTTGCTTTCCTTCAAAAATATCTAGAGAGATTTTTAAAACCTAAAAATATCTATTTATACTACTTTACAAAGAGTCCTACTTTAAATAGAGAACAAAAACTATGTCTAAGAAAAGCCAAAGTTAGACGTTGGGGCCCTTGAGGTGGCTTTGAGGCGCCTTGCTCCTGGACAAATTGGGATCTTTCAAGCGCTGGGATGCCTAGGATGTTGAAAAGTGGCTTGGTGCATGAGAGGAAGGGCTGGGGCGCCTACTCTCTGGAGTAATAAGCGTGGGGGCTCTTGCTCATTAAAGTTGGGGCTCTTAGTCTTTGGAGCTTTTGACATTCTTTTTCCTCCAACTTCATCTTTTTTACTTCAAACCATAAAATATTTTTCAAATTTTTTAAGCCTACAAAAATACATTATTTATTAATAAAATTTCTCAAAAACATACAAAATATTAAATTAAAATTATCTAAAGAGTGGGTGTAAAATCCACTCAACAGTTATTTCATTGGTTATGCAGTTAACTCTAAGGGATATAGGTTTTATTGTCCTTCACACACTTCTAAAATAGTTGAAGCTAGAAATGTCAAGTTTGTTGATGATCATAAAGTTAGTAGGAGTGAAAATTCTCAAAATATGGTATTTAAAGAAACAAGGGAACCATTTATTATACCTCTATGTACAATGAATTTAATTTCTTTTCAAGCTAACCCTCATGATGCTATTGAATAATAACTTGTTCAACAACCACCTAATAAGGACTTGCAACATGAAGAACTTGCTAATGTAGAACCACTGAACAAGAAACAGTGCAACTAAGGAGATCTTCAAGAATTAGAAATGCAGTAATTTCTAGTGATTACATTACATACCTCCAAGAAGTTGATTATGATATTGGACCTAAAAATTATCCAAGTTCGTTTTTACAAACCATGAGTTAAGTAAATTCCATATTATGATATAATGCCATGAAAGAGGAAATGAAATCTATGGCTAAGAACCTTGTCGAATTACCAAAGGGAGCATCCATTGTAGGATGCAAATGGGTCTATAAGACCAAGAAAGATTATTTTGGTAATATTGAAAGATATGAGCAAGACTTGTGGCGAAATGTTTCACTCAAAAGGAAGGCGTTGATTACCAATGAAACTTCCTCTCCAGTTTCAAAGAATGATTCATTTAGAATAATCATGGCCTTAATAGCTCATTTTGTTTTAGAGTTATATCAAATAGATGTGAAAATAACATTCTTAAATGGAGAACTTGAGGAGGAGGTGTACATGCGCCAACGTGAAGGTTTTGAAATTCAAGAGGGTAGTCACATAGTTTGCAAATTGAAGAAATCCATATATGGACTAAAGCAAGCATCCTGTCAATGGTATACAGAGTTTCAAAACATTGTTCACTCTTATGATTTTATAGAGAATATTGTTGATCAATATATGTAGAGCTAGTAAAATGGGTCATGACCTAAAAAAAAGTAGGGATGAGTTCTAAAAATCCCAACTTGAATAGAACTGGGCCAATTTGGTTCGGCCCGAATTGGTTCGTGGCCCATTCGAGTTCGAGTTCGGGTCAACCCATTTTTTTTTTAAAAAAAATAAAAAATGATAGACTACCAAATCATATTAGTAAGTGTTATTTTAAACTTTAAACTTTAAGGTATGTACTACTATAATTTTTTTAGTTACTTAAACATCTTTATTTTAAATTTACATTTACATGTATTTTTTATACATTTTTTATTTTAATTTTATTTATTACTTTATACATATTTTATTTTATTCAATTAGATTCATTAAGAATTTAACCAAAGGTACTAAAGAAAAAAAAACTTAAAACCTTTGTTAGATTTTAACCTAATTATAAATAAAAGAGTAAAACCCCTTTTTGGTCCCTGAAAGATAGGGGCAGTGACACTTTATTCCCTAAAAGATTTTTACCGACACTTTGGTCCCTAAAAGATTTTTCCGTCAACCATTTTAGTCCGCCGCTTGTGTCTGTTAGTGAGGCTTAACGGAAAATGCCACATGGCACGTCAAGTGCTAACGTGGCCGTTAAATGATGACGTGGCACCTTAAAAAAAAATTCTCTCTCATCTCTCTCTCTCTCTCCCCGTCATCCTCTCTCCACTGTCTGGTTTGTGTGAGCTTCAAGCCTTCAACCATGGCTGCTATGAATGAAATTATTGCTGCCACTGTCACTTCAAACCCAAAACCAACAAAAACGAGTTTGAAGGCTCTGGTTCTTCCATCCCATTATCTGGTGTGGTGGAGGGGCACATGATGGGTTCCTTGAATTGGTGAAGGGCGGTGTGGGTCCCTCACAAGGACATTGGGATTGATTCTCAATTTTTTATTTTTTTTTTATCTTCATGCATGGGATGAATCTATTACCACATCTAAACCATTACCTAGCACTTTGATCAAAACTGGACCACTTGCCTCAGCTCAAAACGGAGAGACGTGGTGGGAATTGGCCTAAAAAGAAAAAAGAGTGATGGATTTTCATATTCTACTCCTTTTGAATTTTGTTAACCATAAATCATAGTTTCACTGTCACACTTGTATTTTTCTTTCCTGCATGTTAAACACATTTTATCATCACTTATTTTCTGAACAAACCTATAGGTTATGTCTTAATTTTTCTCTGAAATTATTGATCAGTAGTGGATTTGAAGGGGAAAGAAAAAAGGTAGTTATAAGGAGATGATGTGAAAATACTATAGGGGCAGTGGGTGTGACGCGGAAGTGGTGAGAGGTGGGTAATTGATGGGTCTCCAGCTCTGATTTCTTGAAGTTGTAAAACTGCTAGGAATATCCTTCTTCAAATTCTTTAGGGGACCAAATCCAAAACACTCAACACACGGCTCTTAGTCTCTGACTTCGTCATTAATTCTAATGTTGATCCCATAGTCATAGGTGAAGACGATGCAGAGCTTCGGTGACAGTATGATAAAATGGGAAGGCTGTGGGAGCGACCCAAGCAAAAAGAAGAGCCATGGGCAAAGCTTGACACCATACCTAATGAAGAGAACTGTCCTGATAATGATGAGAGTGTAGCAGAGGGAGATGGCGTTGGGAATAATGTGATGGAAGAACTAGAGCCTTCAAACTCGTCTTTTGTTGGTTTTGGGTTTGATGACGGTGGTAGCAGTAATTTCATTCGTAGCAGCCATGGTTAAAGGCTTGAAGCTCACACAAACCAGATAGTGGAGAGAGAGAGAGAGATGAGAGAGAGAATTTTTTTTAAGGTGTCACGTCATCACTTAACGGCCACGTGGCATTTTCCGTGAAGCCTCACTAACAGACATAAGCGACGGTCTAAAATGGTTGACAGAACTATCTTTCAGGGACTAAAGTGTCGGTAAAAATCTTTTAGGGACTAAAGTGTCACCGCCCCTATCTTTCAAGGACCAAAAAGAGGTTTTACTTTAAATAAAAATAGTTAAAACAATTCAAAAAAATAGTAGGTTGGCTCGTTTAGGCCCGTGTAGGGCCGGGATGAGCTAGCAATTTGCTGGCCTGAATAGAATAGGGCCAATTTGGCCCATGACCTGACCAGGCTAGGTCGGCCCCTTTCCTAGCTCTAAATGTATGTACCTTAAATTTAGTTGGAGCAAGTTTATACGCTTAGTCCTATATGTTAATGACATTCTGCTTGAAAGCAGTGACCTTGGACTTTTGCGAGAGAAAGTTATTTCTTTGTCAGAACTTTAAAATGAAAGATATGTATGAAGTCTCTTATGTCATTGGCATAGAGATTCATAGAGATAGATCCCTAAAGACATTAGGACTATATCAGAAAGCCTACATTGAAAATGTTCTAGAAAGATTTAAGATGAAAAATTGTTCATCTATAGCTGCACCCATAGTCAAAGAGGACAAATTTAGTTAGTATTAGTGTCCTCAGAATCCATTGGAAGTAAAACAAATGAAAAACATTTCATATGTTTTAGCAGTAGGAAGCTTTATGTATGCACAAGTTTGCACTGGACCTGACCTTGCCTTTGCAATAAGAATGTTAGGTAGATATCAAAGTAACCCTAATATAGAGCATTGAAAAGCTACTAAAAGGGTTATAAGATATCTTCAGGGAACCAAGGACTACAGATTGACATACAAGTATTCGAATCATTTAGAAGTGATTAGATACTTAAATTCTGATTATGGTGGATGTGTAAACTCCTTAAGGTCTACTTCAGGATACATCTTTCTCTTAGTTAGAGGTGTTGTATCATGGGGAAGTAAAAAATAAGGTCATGTTACATAATCCACAATGGAAGCTGAATTTATTGCGTGCTATGAAGCTACATCACAAACAATATGGTTAAAGAATTTCATATCTGGCTTGAAAATTGTTGATTCCATTGAAAGATTACTAAAGATTTATTGTGATAATTCAATTGTAGTATTCTTTGCCAAAAATAACAAGATTAGAGGCCAAACCAAACACATCAACATTAAGTACTTGATGATAAAAGAAAATGTCAAGGACTGAATTGTTGTTATTGAGCATATAAGCATTAAATTGATGACTGTTGATCCATTGACTAAAGGCATGCCAGCTAAAGACTTCAAGGATCATGTGGATCATATGGGACTTGCTAGCTCAAATTAGACAATTTATTTTTCTTTAACTTTTTTGTTATTGTATTTATTTATTATAGACATAAAGTTTATGTGCATATTAGATTTTCATAAATAAAGTTTTAATTTGTTTGAATCAATAAAGTTAGATCTTGAATGAGCTCATAATGAGTCATTCATACAATTAGATGCTTATTTGAAAGTGATCAAACATTGTAATACATGGAAAGAAGTGCTTGCTATATTGAGCATAATTGCTATAATTCATATATTGAGAATTTTAAGTAAGCATTTTGCCATAACTAACTAAAGTGACATAAAGCAAATTTGGTCAACCTAAAGGTTTGTCACAAAAGGGGATTAATTATCTTATAAAGCCATGTGGGCCAAATGGGAGAATGTTAGCCACGTCTCTTTTGAGACTAAGGTGGAATAGGGAAGAAGGACTATCAGTAAACAAGGAGAAGGGTTTGGCAGTGTGTTCAAACTCGGAGGAACATATTCTCAGGATCCAGCTTTCAAATGAGGAAAAGGAACGTATAAGATGCCCATGGAGGCTATCTGCCATCATCAGAGTATGGGGAACCATATTATCTCGAGAAAACCTTCAAGGAAAACTCAGTAAGATGTGGAACTTAAAGGGATCCTTCTCTCTTACGGAACTGGGAAAGGGCTTCTTTACATCCCAAGTATCATGCAAAGATGACCTTGAAAAAATTCTTTCTAAGGGTCCTTGGTTTCTGGGACAAAATCTGCTCTCAGTTAGGAAATGGGAACCAAACTTCAACCCCATTGCTGCCCTCAAGGATAACACATCAATCCTTTGGGTACGTCTTCCACATCTCCCATTGGAGTATTATGACTCAGAGACTCTTCAACGAATAGGAAACTCTTTGGGTCATTTGATCAAGATTGATGCTGTTACTTCTTGCATGGTTAAAACCAGATATGCAAGGTTCTGCATTCAAAGGAACGCAAACAAGAGGGTCAGAGAACTCTTCATAGACGGATACAACCAAGAGATTCTATACGAAGATGAAATTGAGTCTTGTTCATGGTGCTTGCAAAAAGGTCATGCATCAGAGGTGTGCAGATCCAAAATAAGCCATGCAGGGAAACAAAGTCAAACGACTCAAGATCAAGAGAAGCCTGAGGAAGCGAAATGGACAGTGGTGCACAAGCGGCAAAGGACCAGCAAGAAGGAGCAACCCCGCTCGGTGACCTACCAGAAACGGCGAACCTTTTCAAACCAAGTGGGCCCACATAAACTCTATCTCAAAAAGACTACTCAACAGTCTCGTAATCAAGAGTTGGTAGGAAAATATCATCAAAGGCATGAAAACAAGCTGACAGAACAGCAAACCCAACAACTATCCTCCAAAGAAGCACAATCCACACCCTCACAAACTCACCCTTCAGAAGCTCCAGTACCACCCAGAAGTCCGCACATCGCTACAGGTACAACAAGGGGTCATTCCTCTTCTCCAGGAAAACAGGGACAAATGCCAGAAATTTCAAATTTCACCCCTCTTCCCAAGGAGATAAATCAGGCTCCCCCACCCCCGCCGGAAATCCATGAGATAGGTGTGACATGTGACATGCCAGTTTTCTCGAAGAACTTAGGAAGGGTCCTCAGTAGCTTGAAGGACAACAAAGACACAGAAACAGACCCTCCCTCATTTCTACCAGATAAGCTGAAAGAGAATGGCAAGGAGAACAAGAACCATGAGGAACAACAGGTTAAGAAGGCTTCAGCAACAATCCTTACGTCTTCACCTCGATCAACAAGCAAGAGAAAGGAGAATGCTCACCATGATGACTCCTCTGTTGATCCCATCTCAACAGATAATGTCCATTCCGAGAGAAGATCAACTCGAAATCATGGAGAATCTGCAACAAGCCAGGTAAGAAGAGGAGAGGAACCTGAGAAACCATCTTCTATCATCCCAGGGACATGCACATCGCTTAATAGCCCCTCAGCACCACCTTTGGAGCTGGGTGGAAAACCTAAGAGCCCTGATCAACATGCATGTTCGCCTATGGGACAACCTTTGGCAGGGACTGAAGAACCAGTCAAGATGGATTCAACACTTTGTAAACATGTTATCAATAGCCTAGATGAAAGAGCTAAAGGATGCCTCCATTCTCCAAGAATTCTTAGACCTCCGAAACCAACAAATACTCACAATCCTCCCACCTCTGAACATCCCCTCAGAAGACGTTCTTCCAGGAGGCTATTTAAACAGGGGGAACAACCAAACGTGGACCCCAAGGATGAGGCTAAGACTTTTGCACAAAGACCAGCTAATGGATCAACTTCAAGGAAACCACGAGGTGGGGCTCTCATTGGCAGGCTTAACGACGGAAACAGTCCACGTTTGCGTCAAGTTCTGGCTCAGGCTCGACATAGGCTGTCCCCAATACTCGATGACCTGCACCCCACAGTTGCAAAACACACCAGGGATGATGGTGCAACAGTGGACGGACGTGGAGAAGTCTGACTCAGAGGACTCTATCTCTAGTCCCCAACAATCAAACTTTCTTATGCGTATTCTTGCATGGAATGTGAGGGGTGCTGCTCGACCCAACTTTAGAAGGGAACTCTCTGATTTAGTTGCCAGACACAAGCCTTATGTGTTGGTCATCACTGAAACTCGACTTGCGGATAGCAGGGCTGAAGGAATTGTCAGAACCCTAGGTTTCAATGGCTTTGAAATTGTGGACTCCTTGGGACTTTCTGGTGGCATCTGGCTTCTTTGGCACCTGGACTTGGTGGAAGTTGATTTGCTGTGGAAAAACTTCCAAGGCATTCACGTCTCAGTGAAGGTAAACAACTATCTCTGCATTGTTTCTGGTTTATATGCCAACCCTGATGTTCATCGTAGAGTTCTTTTATGGGAAAATTTAGAACAAATCGCCAATGTCCATAACCTTCCTTGGACTATCATAGGCGACCTAAATGAAATCCTAGCTCCATCTGAAAAAATAGGGGGAAACCCTATGTTTATTAATAGAGCAAAAAGATTTCAGGACTGTCTGAATAACTGTGGGTTATTAGATTTAGGTTTTGTAGGTCCTTCCTACACTTGGGTGAACAAATAGAACTCTGACCGCCTTATCAGAGTTAGGTTGGACAGAGCTTGCTCTAACGCTGCATGGCTTCAGAAATGGCCTGAGTCCAAGCTATTCCATCTTCCCCGCATCACCTCAGATCATTGTCCTATCTTGTTAGACACTAACCCAGCTTTCTTCAACTATAGAGACAGACCTTTCCGTCTAGAACCAATATGGTTTAAGCTGCAAAGCTTTAGGGAACTTGTTAAGGAAAGCTGGCTCAATTCTCAAGAGGATATTTCTGCTTCTAATGCTTACCTTGTTCCAAAAGTAGTAGAATGGAACAAATCCACTTTTGGCAATATTTTTTCCAGGAAAAGAAGAATCCTAGCTCGTATTAAAGGTCTTCAGCAGGCTCTTAGCTGGAGAACTTCAGAATCCCTTCTTAGACTCGAGAAGGATTTGGCGAGGGAATTCCTTGATATTTTGCAATCAGAAGAGGAGTTTTGGGCCACCAAATCTCGAATAGATTGGCTGGCTCTTGGAGATAAAAATACAGCTTTCTTCCATGCTTCTACCATCGCTAGAAGAAGAGCTAACAGGATTTGTGGGCTCAAAGACTCTTTGGGTTCCTGGCTCTATGAACCTTTAGACATAAAAAATCTTATTGTCAATCATTTCAAAGATGTCTTTTCTGCTGTCCCAAGAGCTTCTTCTTTCTCTGACTTGGATATCAATCTTTTAGGACAAGAAATTCAGCCTTTGCTTCTTTCTTCAGATCCCCCATGCTCAGAGGAAGTTAAAAAAATTCTCTGGTCTTTCAAGCCCTTCAAAGCTCCTGGAGTTGATGGTATTCATATGGGTTTTTACTAGAACTTTTGGGATGAAACTAATGCCACGCTAGTTAAAGATATCCAATCAGCTTTTATCAATCAAGAATTCCCACCTAGCTGGAACCAAACTCTCATTTGCCTCATTCCCAAGTGTGCCAGCCCAGAATGTATCAAACAATTCAGACCAATCAGTTTGTGTAACTCTCATTACAAAATTCTGTCAAAAATTCTAGTGTCCAGAATAAGACCCCTTCTTCCAGACCTCATCTCTCCTTTTCAAGGTGCCTTTGTTCCAGGCAGAAAACCTATGGACAATGTGCTGGTAGCTCAGGAAACTATTCATGCTATGAAAATGAGACGTGGGAAATTTGGTTGGATGGCCATTAAGCTAGACTTAGACAAAGCCTATGACAAGCTGAATTGGTCCTTTATTGAAGAAGTTCTGAGAGAATTCAAGTTTCCGGATTTATGGACTAATTTGATTATGAATTGCATAAATTCAGTTCAATCTGCTTTGCTTATCAATGGGAGCAAGACAGATTTCTTTAACCTTTCAAGAGGTATCCGGCAAGGAGACCCTCTTTCTCCCTATTTATTCATTTTGTGCATGGAAATCTTATCAAAAATGATACAGGTGGAGGTTGACAGAAAAAAATGGAAAGCTTTTGGTTTTAGAGGTTCAAATGTGAGAATCTCTCATCTGCTGTATGCAGACGATATTTTCTTATTCGCTCAAGCTAGGGAATCAAGTGCTAAAAGCATTGCCAATACTCTCAAGTTATTTGGAGAAGCTTCGAGTCTGGAGGTTAACAACAACAAGTCCCACATCTGATTTTCCCCCTCAACCTCTCCTGAAGATCGAGCCAAAATTCAAAGATACATCCCTTTCTCTTCCACAAACCAGCTAGGGAAATATCTTGGTGTCCCTATAGGAATAGACAAACCTTCTAAAGATCACTTCCACTTCATTTGGGAGAAAGTTCAAGAAAAGCTGGGAGGTTGGCAAAGGAAGCTTCTTTCTCAAGCAGGTAGGGTAACCTTGATTAAATCTGTTGCTTTAGCCATTCCAACTTATTTCATGCAAGGTGTCATGCTTCCTGCTTCAACCTGTACTTCCATTGACAAAGCCTGCAAAGAGTTTTTATGGGGTAAGACAGATACCAGAAATAAAATCCATCTGGTGGGGTGGGAAAAAGTGACCAAGCATAAGAAGCAAGGAGGTCTTGGTATCAGGAAAATGAAATGCAGAAATATTGCTTTCATGGCAAAGTTGCGTTGGAAAATAGACAAGGAGCCAGACAACATATGGGTCAAATG
>QAOA01002478.1:321062-336086 GCA_003255065.1 Cercis canadensis
TTTTTTTTTTTTTTTGTGTGTGTGTGTGCCTTGAAACACTTATGTAGCTGATATAATAGATTATTTTTATTTATTTATTTATATCTCCACACCCTTTGAATATAAGACTAATTTTTGTTCAAGACGAGAGTAGTAATAGGTAAATCTCTCTCAACAAGTGTGACTCAAATGATTCGAACTAAGGATATTTGGCCTAAAACGCCTTGTAGCTCAGCCTGCTTTCACTAAGCCAACACATTATTAGTATAATAATAGATATTTTTGCACCAACATCTAATATGTCTACAACTTGCAATTCAATCAAGAACAGATTTCTTTTAAAAACGAATTCAGGGCAGGAATTACCAGTAAAGGCTCTCTTTATAACTGTTGTGCTGAATCGCTTATTAGATTGAGAGAAATTCATTCATTAATTATTCATTATTCGCAGGATATTAGGCTGTGCATATAGAATAATTATTTTTTGTGAGAGTTAATGAATACCTGACTTCTTTGATTTATGGTTTTTTGGCTTGTTTATCCCATGTATTTGATTTTCCTTTTTGAGAGAGTGTATTTGAATGTTAAAGATTATTTTCCTATTTTACTTACATAATAAATTGATAAAATTTTCATTAGAAATTACGTGGATCTTTATTAGTTTGTAAATCCAACATGTTTATTTTCCCTATTTATAATAGGCTTAATTGCAGTTTTGGTCCTCCTATTTAAACAACTTAAACTTTTTGGCCTCTCTTGTTTAAAAAGGAACAATTATGTCCATCTATATTCATAAAATATGTAACTTTGGTCCTTTTATAATTTCTCAAGTCTAGTTTAAGATACAAAGTACTCCAATTCAAAATTTCACCGTTCAGATTGAAGAGTTATGTCTTGCAAATCTTCTTACAAAATTTCAACTTGATCCAACGGTGGGATGTAGCCCAAAATACCAAAACTAAAAGTTTTCATCTAATTGCATATCTAGATTCGTTCACCATTAGATCGAACTAAAATTTTGTGAAGAGGTTCACAAGAAGTATCTCTTCAATCTGGATGGTGAGATTATGAATCAAAGAACTTTACACCTTGAAATAGACCTAAGAAATTTTGGCTTAAAGACAGAAGGACAAAGATGCACATTTTATAAATATAGAGGGACTAAATAGTTTCCTTTAAATAAGAGGGACTAAAAAGTTCAAGTTGTTAAAATATGAAAACTAAAATTGTAATTAAGCGGAGAAATTTTAGGATTTCAATTCCCTTTCACCCTACCAAAGTTGACCTTGGCAGACAGATTTTAGGAGTCCTTTATTGTGATTCTATGACCTAGTGTTATGTGTCCTCAATTCACTAGACATGTTTACCCACTTTTTGTTTTGAAATTATTTGTTCATATTCATAATCATTATTTAGGGTATCAATCTACATCAATTAATTATATTTTGTGAACGATAAAAATATGATTTTAATCTAACAATTTGTGACTAAATGATACTGTGATCATTTTTAGAGCACGCGGCTTCTATGTTTAAACTTGGAATCATTGCCAAAAGTACCAAAAAACAAAAAACAAAAAAGATGAATTTGCAAATGTTGGAGCAGAAATATTATTAGCTAAGGATGAGATCAATAACCTTAATGCAAAACTAAACTATACTCATAACAAAAAGGTTGAGGGATCTCCTAAAAAGATTGATGTTCCAAGTTCAAATTGTCATTTTCCTATATTCATAACTAAAAAATTTAATTATATCTACCTAATGAAAAAAAATTTGTATTCATAAGAATCTAGAATGTTAATTGTTTGTCCCCATGCCCTTTATGTGTAAGGAGTCTTCTAAGAACTACAATAAGAGGAAAAACACCGTACGCGGTGGCCAAAGTTGGGACCTCCGGCGGTCAAGTTCCTTATAGAGAAATAGAAGGATACCGAGAAGAAGAGAAACGGAGATATACCTCTTATCTTGTATAGCAATCTCAGGGACATTATCGCAATTATGGTAATGTTTTGAGAAATTTGGAGCCTTCAATTTTATTTTATTTTCCTTTTTTTTATGAACAGAGGTTGACCTTATTTTGGTTGAATTGGAACGTATTAAATTCTATCTCAATCATTAAAAAAAATAAAATTAAACATGTATTAAATGATTTCTCTGTACTACCGTATTAAATCGAGCATAAAATTAGGTGATAAAGAGGTTGATACTAAGAAACAAATCGTTCTATTTTTGGCTAATATTAATGATCATTTTCTGTAATTATTACATTGACACAAAGTAGGTGATAAAGAGGTTGATACAATAATAAAATGTATTTATTATTTGTCCCTAAACTTATCATTAGAGGTGAGATGTTATAATTTTTGTTTTGGCAGTACTACACAATTAGAGAACATGAAATAAAATAACTTTTAGCCATTAAGCTCGATCATAACATCTCCAATTTCCCACCCTTCTTGTACTATTTCTTTTGACTGATTCTGGTTAAGAGTCCTATGACATATGTGATTAAGCAAAATAATGAGAAAATGATGTTTATCAACTNAACTTATCATTAGAGGTGAGATGTTATAATTTTTGTTTTGGTAGTACTACACAATTAGAGAGCATGAAATAAAATAACTTTTAGCCATTAAGCTCGATCATAACATTCTCCAATTTCCCACCCTTCTTGTACTATTTCTTTTGACTGATTCTGGTTAAGAGTCCTATGACATATGTGATTAAGCAAAATAATGAGAAAATGATGTTTATCAACTAAGCCTATTATTGGGGACTCCAATATATTAATTTTTTTGGTAACTAAAAGTTTAGAGTAATGAGAGGCTATCACATTACAAGGGCATAGCATACCACAGATCTCAACAAATGTTTACAGTAGTACTTACAAATTGCTTACCAAAAAGAGACTACTCGCAATGAAATTCAAACATAAGCCTTACAAGTGAAATAATTCGATATTTACCAGCTGAATCAATCCTCATTGGCTGATTTCAATACATTATATATCTTGATAAGTTGGAAATACAACCCCATAACGAGGGATCTAGCATCTTCACATTTTCACCATAAGTTTTCATCACAAAATTAATCCTGATCTCATGACATGTTGGTTTAATTAAAAAGCTCAATATTTAATTTCTCCAACACCAGAATATAATTATATAAATCTTTCCTTGTAAGGCATGATCTGAACCTATAAATTAGTTGCTTCCTCACAGATGCTTGTATCTTACCAACTTAGTGATTATAAGAAGGGTGTGTTGAATAGTTTGTAATTTTGGTTGTAGAACCATGTCTCACATTGGTTGAAACAATCAATGTCTAAGGCTTTATAAAAGCAAAACAAGTTATAGAGTAACTTTAGATAATGGGTCACACAAGCTCATAAAGCTAGTCCAATAACCTAGCAAATTAAAGACACTTAATGATCTTTGATTGACACTTGGGGCATTTTGGGTTTTGATTTGACAAATATTTGAGAGTCTGGTTTGGGCAGTTAATTAAATTAAATAGTTTATTAAACAAACAATTATATATGTTTGGTTTATGAATATATTCGAACAGACAATTGTGTCTATTGATTACTGACCATTTATATTTGTTCATTAGTATCTTTTTAAGTCTATAAAAGGGAACTTTTCAATGCATTAATATTCATTTTTTCATTGACAAACCAAATTTTTGGGTGCGAGAAAAATCTGCGTGACAAACCAAATTTCTTACGGATTTTTGTCCGTGAGAAATTTTGCAAGTTTTTTTTCCTGTTGATTTCTTATATTAATACTAAAGAAATTACAAAAAGGAAAAATAAAAATTCAAAGAAGTTAATAAAAAAAACATACATTATCACATTTAAATAAACTTTACAAAGTTTGATCTTAGACTTTACACATTTTACAATCCAAAAGAAACTAACTCAAGCAGTAATTACTATAAGAAATTAACTCTAAATTAATAAAATTCATCAACCATAGAGTTAGAAAAAAATAGAAAAATCCCAATAAAATAAACAAATGTAGAGGCAATTTTTCAACTATTCTGCACTATAATTGATTTTTCCTAAGATCTAGTACAGAGTTGACAAAATTGCCTTTAACACATGTTGCAATAATGTAAATGGTGCAGTTGTTGGAGATGAACGCATACGATCATCTGACACACAACGATCATCTGACACACAAAAAAGTAATTAATTCAACATAAACATCAAACGAGTAACTAAGTTAGCTAACCCCTAAACCCTAACCCTAAGCCCCTAAACCTCTAAACCTAAACCCTAAATCACTAAACTCCTAAATCCCAAATCCTAAACCCCTAAACCCTAATCCTTAACCTACCCCCTAAATGCCTAACCATAAACCCTAAACCAAAAATTAGACAAAGTCTCTCTTAAAATTTGAACAATTTAGGAATTATAAATTCCACATAATTATTTAAAACAGTCAAAATTCCTTATTAAATCAATATAGTAAATATATCTAAAACAATCAAAATTCTAATAAATTTTACAACATCCAAAAAAATCCAAAAAATAGCACAATCATTCTACACAATTCATACAACAAAAGCCCTAGCAAAATTTAAAGCAATCTAACCAATTTAATTATTAAATCAATACAGTAAAGTTACCTGAAACAGTCAATTTTTTTTTAATAAATTCTACAACATCCAAAAAAAAATCCAAAAAATAGCACAATCATTCTACAAAATTCATACAACAAAAGTCCTAACAAAATTTAAAGCAATCTAACCAATTTTATCATTAAATCAATATAGTAAAGTTACCTAAATTCCAAAACCTATAGCAGTCAACAAATCTTCCATCAAAATTAGGTATGCCTAAATCCATAATCACATGGACACCATTCTACAAACAAAAGATGATAAAATTACAAAATAATCTACCTAGAAATAGAAGAACTTCAAGTTTGGTTCAGAAACAAAAATATAAACTAGAAATCGGTAGAAATAGGCCTACCTCTACTCTAAAGCAAATAAATTGAGCCTGAAACTCCTTGATGCTGCTGAAAAAAGGTGAAGAATGGCTGGAAAATTGAAATCGCACAAGGTAGAGGAGAGAAATTGAGGTGAGGAGAGGGAAAAGTGAATATGGAAATGAGGAAGAAGAGCTGCGGGGTGAGAAGAAATATTTAGATTTCTCACGGATTTTCTTATGGATTTTGGGCCATGAGAAATTTTAAAACTCAAATTTTAACTTTAGTGAAATAATGTGTTTTGTTTCTCACGGAAAAATGCATATTTCTTATGGACTTTCTTATGAAATTTCTCACGAAAAGATTTTCCCTGATAAATTTTTAAGAAAATTGAATTTCTGATTGAATTTTATCACCAATTTTCTCATGGAAAAATTTATTGTGAGAAATTTTTATTGAATGCTAATTCGTGAGAATTCGTTGAAAATTTTGTCAGAATTTCTCACAAAATTTCGTTCCATGAGAAATTTAGTGTTTTCTTGTATTGTTCATGCCTCAAAGCCATTTGTTTATAGTTTCCATTATCATTTTCTAACGTGTGCTACATGTGGATCGTTTTCAGCCTGGAACACCCCATATGTGGAGATAGCCCTTGTTTTCATCTTTCAATCCTCCCTCACCTCAGAGATGTCTTCTATGTAGTCCAACCCTACAACAGTGAATTGGTAATTGAAGAATATAGATCAGACCTTGAAGGAATTTTTTTTTTCTGTTTCAATAATCAATATCATGGTATAATTCCTATATAGAAGGGAGAAGGTTAGTTCCTTAAACAAATAACTAATAGTTAGTACAACCAAAAATCAGCCATAGATTATGCACTTAAAAGAGATGTAGATCCACCTGTCTAGTCTGCCCTGGAGGCATATATACATAACAACAAAAGATATAAGAAACAAAACCATGCAGCATAAATGCAAGAAAACCCAAATTATGACTGGGGCTTTTCTCAGTCATCAGCTCACCAAGGAGATCAAAAAATAGAAGCAAATGTTTATCTAAAATGGGAATGAGCTTACAGCAGTATGCTGAGCTAGAGTGATCAACTCCTGCATTGTCCTTTCTGCCTCTACCCTAAGTTGTTTGTGGCCAAAGAGATCCAAATCTAATCTGAAACATAGTAACCATTTGAGAATTGAATCATGATGAGTTGGCATAATCTTGTCATCAGGCATCATATAAAAGCAAATTGACCTTGAGAAATATCTATTTAGGTTGTGCCACTGTGGGTCTTTACACAAATCTCTGAATCTAGCTACTTCCCGTGAGAAGATATTGGATTCTTCCCTGCAAATTCCCCCCAAAAAAATTAGAGAAATAGAACAGAAATGGAGAAAACAAAATCTACATCCAAGTCATAGAGGAATATTAAAGCTCCAAGAAAAAGCATACTATTCTCAAATCTCAATCATCTATTAGGAGGATTAAACCAGCTTCTGCTTCATTAACAAGGCCCTTCAAAATAATAGTTGAATGCATAAAACTAATTAAAATATTCTGCCATTACATTTTGTAGAATTTCCAATTTCCAATTCGTTCATGGTTCATCATTTCTAGATTGCAGGTATTGATGCACTCTTTCTGATAAGTTGCAACTCGCTTAACTATAGCTACATTGCAAACTCTGTTACTCCTAGTATTTTTTGTCCCTTGGATATAACTCTATTATACTTTCTAGCCTTTCAAAGATCGAAGTCCGAATGCCTTGATATCAATCTTCTATATTTCAATTTTTTACAAAATAAAAAATGTGGTGTTTTCTCTACATTCTAGGAAAATAAAAGCTAGCAACAATAATATTGAATTAGCAAACAGTTGTAGCAATATTAATCTCGTTGACCAAATCCTAGAGCCCTACTTACAAGGATTATTGAGCGAAGCATACCTTCCTTTCTCCTGTTCGAGTTGGAGTCGCTTCACTGAAAATCCATGACTGTATATCACCAGAGTCTCGCTTCTTTTGATTTTTCCTATGATCATTAGTGCTGGAACCTCCTTTTCAGTTAACAAGGTAATTTTCCTTTTTTAGCTTCCCAGAAAACTCCAACGTCGTCCCTCCAAGTTGTGCATTTTTCTCAACCATCCCAGCTGAATAAACCGCTCCCATTGTTCTTCTAAGGTCTATGAATTGAAGAAAAATCCAATATAGCTAAGAAAATTCAGTGCCTACTGAAATTCAGCTTCTATTTCAATTGAAATGAAAATGGAAAATCTGCGGCGTAAAAGTATAACTCCAAGGAAGAAAAGAAAATTCTCTTAATCAGCTGAATTTAATGCAAGAGCTTGGCTGAGGGGTCTACGAGTACCCATCTCAATCTCACGTACATTGAAGCGAAAGCCAAGGAGGGCTTCAAGGAGAGAGTTCTTGCCATCGGATTGGCCACCAAGACCGACGATCTCAGGGATTGGGAGCTTCTCGCCGAATGCCACTGCCGCCGCCTGAAGCCTATTGTAGGCCTCGAATTGGGACTTGAAATCGGAGTTGCTTGAAGCACAAGATGCTGATTTCTGAAGATATAGTCGAAGAAGAGTCGCTAGGGGGAAAGGGAAATGCGAAGTTAGGGCTTTCAGCGACAAAGGTAAGTTAATGATTTCAAAAAGATTTCTAATCGAGAGAAAGTGAAGTGAAATGCGAAGGGGAAGGGCGGAAATTAATTTACAACATTCCAACGGTAGTAAAATGGAAATAACTGTTGGAAATACCGTTAGAACTAACAAAAAAGTTAAAAAAAAAATTGGAATTTTTTTTTAGAATTTTTAAAATATAATTTTAAAAATTTTAAACAATTCCAACGGTAATTCTAACGGAAAATTCCAACGGTAATGTAATTTCGTTGGAATTACCGTTAGAAGTTTTAAAAATTCTAACGGTATTTTATTCCGTTGGAATTTTCCATTAGAAAACTGTCTTTTTCTTGTAGTGATGTAAGTTGTGTCTGGTCGAGTGTGCAACAAAAAATTTAATTTGCCAAGCAATCTCCTATAAACTATGAGGTTAGGTAAAGGATCAGGCATGCCAAGATCTAGCTTCACATTATTGGCTAAGGGACAAGCAACTTGAGGCATGGTAGAAACTTGGAATTCATTGCAAAGGTCAATGGTGTATTTTCGTTGACTGACTAAAAGACCTTGAGGCAAGGGAGTGGACTCTAGACCAAGAAAGTAATGGAGGTTTACAAGATCTTTAATTTGAAATGTATCATCAAGGTGTTGTTTTAGAGATTGAATTTTAGATAAATCATCACCAGTAACTAAGAGATCATCAACATAGACTGCCACGATAACCATAGAACCAGAAGAATTCTTAATGAACAAAGAGTAGTCATGAGGAGAGTGTTCATAACCTCTATGCTTAAGAGTTTTTGATAGCTTAGCATACCACTGTTGTGAAGCTTGTTTCAAGCCATACAAAGACTTCTTTAATTTGCAGACTAAGGAAGAATCAGAAACAATGAGACCTGGAGGAATTTTCATGTATATATGTTTATGAAGACTTCCATGTAAAAATACATTATTGACATCTAATTGAAAAAGAGACCAGCCACGTTTAATAGCAAGGGCAATTAAGGTTCTAATTGTTGTAAACTTAACAACTGGAGAAAAAGTCTTAGAATAATCCTCACCCTCCTTTTGAGTAAAACCTCTAACCATAAGCCTAGCTTTGTATCTCTCTATAGACCCATCTGACTTCCTTTTAATCTTGTAAACCCATTTACAACCGATAGGTTTCTTGCTTTTAGGCAGTTTGACAATGTCCCATGTAAACTCTTTAGCCATTGCTTCATCCCATAATGGGTTACCTGCAGCCTGCTTATAGGTCTGAGGTTCAATATCAGTGAGGATATTGTGAGTAAGGTGTTGAGAATGATTTGGCAACAAAACAAGCATTGGTTATAGTATGACAACAAGAATCAGTGAGAGCATTTATAACAGTAGCATCCATAGCAAAACCACAAACATAATCCTGAAGAGAAGTAGGAGGCCTTATAATTCTAGTGGACTTTCTAGTTGGTTGATTGTCCTGATTAGCATTAGACACTGGAGGAGCAGGAGAGGAAGGACAAGGCAATGGAGACAAATTGAGAGGAAGAGTGACAAGAACACCAGTAGGAGCATCTTCCATAGAAAAAGGTAAGGGAGAAGAAGAATGTTTAGAAGTAGATGATGAATGAAAGGGAAAAATAGTTTCATGAAAGATTATGTCTCAGGAAATAATGATCTCCTGGGTTTGAAGACTAAGTACTTTATAGGCTTTCTTTCCAAAGGAATATCCTAGAAAAATTCTAGGAAAAGAACGAGGCATGAACTTGTCTCTACCTTGAGCAATAGTAGAAACAAAACATAGACAGCCAACAGGTTTAAGGTGGGAAAATGAAGGCAATTGATTAAAAAGCATTTGATAGGGTGTTTGATTATGAAGAACCTTGGAAGGCATCCTATATATAAAATAGGTGGCTGTGAGGACACAGTCACCCCAGTATTTTTTAGGTAAACCGGATTGATATTAAAGGGCTCTAGAGGTTTTAAGTAAATGGTGATGTTTGCGTTCAACAACCCCATTTTGTTGATGTGTATATGGACAAGAGGTCTGATGAATGATACCAAAGGAAGAAAAGAAAATTTGGCCTTTTGAGCTGCTGCCAAGTTCATAGGTATTATTAGACCTAATGACCTTGACAATGGTATTGAACTGGGCTTGAA
Organism: Cercis canadensis; assembly: GCA_003255065.1. Taxonomy (NCBI): domain Eukaryota; kingdom Viridiplantae; phylum Streptophyta; class Magnoliopsida; order Fabales; family Fabaceae; genus Cercis; species Cercis canadensis. Next base: position 330,742 of record QAOA01002478.1, read on the forward strand.
CAAGGTGAACAAAGGACTTGATAATGGAGAAGACAGAGGATTTGTTATAGAGCAAATGAACCCAGGTGTTCTTGTTGAAGTCATCAACAATAGTAAGAAAGTACTTATGTCCAGCATATGTAGGATGTTAGTAAGGACCCCAAACATCTATATGAATTAAGTCAAAATGAGCTTTGGTAGAAATATGACTAGAAGGAAATGACAATTTGTGTTGTCTATACTGTGAGCGAACAAAACAAGGATCACAAGTACTGTTATTATCAATTTTTGGCATATCAATTGGTAACATATGGAGTTTGTACAGAGGCATATGCCCCATATGTAAATGCCACAGAAGAGTATTATTCTTATTACAAGATGAATTACAACTCACATTACAGGATGAATCAAAGGGAAATTTAGAAGTAGCAGAAGCAGTAGAATTTTGTCGAAGAAGATACAAGCCTCCATCTCTTTTACCAAGGACTAAATGCCTCTTCATTGAACGGGTCTGTATGTAACACATGTTATCAGAAAAGTATATTGAATAGTGATACTGAGAAGTTAATTTGCTGTTAGACAACATATTGAATTTGAAAGAAGGAACAAATAGAACATTGGAAAGAACTAGATGTGGAGAAATAATAATTATGCCTACATTGTTAACAATGACAGTCTCACGATTAGGAAGAGAAACAAAATATGGCACCTTAACATCAGTCATACCAGAGAAGGCATTTTTATCAAAACACATGTGGTCAGAAGCACTCGTGTCTATGATCCAAATACGTCCCCTATGAGAAGGCTAATTATAATTTGTATTAATTGACAAATTACTTGCAAAATTGGCAGCTGCAAGTGTGTTGGGCAAAGCTATCTGGTTGGACTGATCAGCAAGTTTGAGTTGGTTCAAGAGAGCCAGGAGTTGACTATACTTTTCAGTGGAAAAATGAAGAGCAGAAGGGGAAGCATTGTTATGAGGATTCTCAATTGATTCTCCTTGAACTGATCCATAAAACTTCTTAGGCCTTTGAAACTTAAAATTAGCAGGATAGCCATGAAGCTTATAACACTTGTCCTTCGTGTGTCCTGGTTTCTTGCAATAGTTGCAAGTAATATTTGGTTTCTTGTTTTGATCATACCTTTGAGATGTGTAATTGTTCTTGACATTGTTTACATTCATCGCAGCAGTATCATTTGAGAAAGGAACAATGGGTGAAGAAATTTCTTTTTGCTTCTCTTCATGAATAAGAATGCCATAAGCTTGATTGACAGTTGGCAGAGGGGACATCATAAGGATATGGCCCCTAACAATTGAGAAGGTATCATTAAGCCCCATGAGTAATTGGAATAGTTTCTGATCTTTAAAATATTTGTCCAGGATTTTTGTAGCACCACAAGAACATTCAGGAACAACTTGAAAATTCTTCAATTCATCCCAAATTCTCTTAATTTTGGTGTAATAAGAAGATACATTATCTGCCCCTTGGGAAATTGAGAATAATTCTTTCTGAATCTAATAAACCAGAGAGCCATTGGCTTGTTCAAATTGTTCAATTAGGTCAGACCACATTTCTTGTGCAGTAGAAATGTAAATCACACTTTCAGCAATATCCTTGCTCAAAGCATTCAAAATCCAATTGATTACCATGTAATTACAGCGATTCCAAGCATTCAACAAAGGAGACTCAGACTCCAGCTTTTGCACTTCACCATTGATGAACCATAATTTATTCTTTGCATAGAGAGCAATCACCATTGCTCGTTTTCAAGCGTTAAAACCTCTTCCATCAAACTGCTTGGAGACAAGCACGACACTAGGATTATTTGAGGAGTACATATACAAAGGACTTGAAGGATCAACCACATTTTCTTCAGAATTACTAGAACCTCCATGAGAGGGGTTAGCAGAATGCAAAGGATTATATGCCATATCTTCAAAGATTCAGAGGATAGGAAAAAAAAAATAGGTAGAATGATCAAAAGAGATGCAAGTAGGGATCAAGCTATAGGAGCTATGATACCATGAAATCAAAGTTGTGCAGGGAAGCTTCTTCAGAGAGAAAGTTGGGAACGAGAGAGAGAGAGGAAGAGAGAAAGAGAGAATGATTTCTATTATTACTAAAAGAAGAGAACTAAGTACATATATAGAAAGGCTAAACTCTAACTAACTAACTAATTACATTAATAGGCTAACTGAATACGGCCCACTAACTAATCAAGGCCCATGCTAAATATAACTAATAAGAGAGGTCGGAGTGGCTTTTGAGAATATCAGAAGAATAGAACTACATATACAAATGCATTTCGCACCTAATAAAAAACGAGAGACTTCAGAACACTAGCTCCAGGAAGAAACGAAAGATTTCTGCACCCAAAAAATTAATTGTCACTGTAAAAAAAAGTCAAGAAGCAATTGACAAAAAAGTAAAGTATATAGTTTCCTCAAGGGCAAAACTTAGGTAAAGTTCCATAAGTACTGGTGGTGTTGTTCCTTAATTAAAATAGAACATGTGTATTATTTTCTACACATCAGCAGCCACCTCAACTTTACCTATCTAACGCCGTTAACCCTTTCTTCTTCACGCATCACTTCACCTTCTCCATAATCACCATCGCATCTCACTATAAATCTTTTCCTGCTCCACCCCAAAAACCAGGTTTTTATTTATCTAAGCCAACAGAGAAGCAAGAGTCGCGTTGGCAGATTAATTAGTGCGAAAATTATCAAAACTTCCAGAAGTTGATGAAAAACAGAGAGTGATAAGAGTAAGGGAGACGTACATAGGGAGAGAAGTGATCCAGGGACAAGTCTTGTACAGGCAAGGGCAAGGAGATGCCGGTAAGGCCAATTCCGGCAAAGACTGCCACTAGAGGTATTTTGAAGTCTGAATAGAAATTAATAACCATTTTTTTTTTCATTTTTCCATTTTCCTTATCTGGGTTCATGCATATGTGGGCATTCTGTTTGTATATTGATGAACACAGGATAAATGGTTTGGGCATTCTAAATTTTATTTGATGGCAACAATCTTTCAGTTAATGAATGCATTCCAAGTGTTTGATAGAATGTCTCAGTGAAAGAAGTAACATTGCATTTATATTCTTGCTCTCTTGTTCTGATGTCTGAAGTCTCTTAGCAATTAGAAAATAAATAAAGTATCTGATTCATTATCCAGTATAAAAAGAACCAATGTACTTATAAAATATGTAAAGCACTGCATAGAGTTCTTAAAGCCATGATAATATTATGCCATGAAAAGCATTTGAACGGGTAGAACAGTAGTTGCTAACTTTGATCGTTGCCTTTCAGAATACTTTGAACATGCATGAATGCATAAGAGAGCAACCAGAAATCACATTTGTAAATTTAATTTTAAGTTTTTCCCCTCTAGGTAAGCAATATAAATTCATCAAGCCTGTCACTATTATTCCATCTTTTGGAGTAAGTGGTGATTCAATTCCTATTCTGTAAGAGATAAGTATGTTTCTGGCTTATGAAGGGTATATTTGCATTGTTAATAGGTTGGCATCATCCATGCTATCAACAAGCTTCATAATGATCTGCCTGGTTTGAACTTGGCAGTCTCACTGCATGCTCCAGTCCAAGACATCCATTGCCAAATAATGCCTTCTGCTGGTGCTTTCCCTTTGGAAAAACTTATGAATACACTACAAGAATATCAAAGGAACAAGTGAGAATTATAGGTTTTCATGTTACTTTTGAATATTATTTGAACTTGTATGCTTTGGTGCTGTTCACTTCTTCAGTTATTTAATTCGTAATTACAGTCAGCAAAAAATCTTAATTGAGTACATAATGCTTGATGGGGTGAATGATGAAGAGCAACATGCCCACCAACTAGGGAAACTGCTAGACATTTCAAGTGGTAAGCTCTGAGTTTATATATATAGTAAATTGCAGCATTTACAGTGTTACCAAGTTTAATATCTTAACTTGATATTTGCATATGGCCTTGATCCTTGTCAAGCAGGTGGTGAACTTAATACCTTTCAACCCTATTGGTACCTTGAGTCAATTCAAAACCAGTAACGAGCAGAAAGTATCAAGATTTCAGAAAATTTTAAGGGGCACCTATAATATCCGAACAACAGTCCGAAAGCAAATGGGTCCTGACATAAGTGGCGACAGTTGTTAAATTTTAAACTTATTCTTAGGGATCTGCTAAAGTCTAAGAATTGACTCAAGGAAGGATATACCACAACCCAAATGGGGCGGGCTCAGAAACCCGCTTCTAAACGAGCCAGCAAAACCTTAACCCAACCCAACCCTTTTACATGGCGGGGCGGGCCAACCCAACGGGCCCAACCCATTTTGACACCTCTAAAGCTAACCAATGTTGGTTTAACTATTAAAGATTGAATTTCCTTTATAAAGCCTAAGTTCGAATCTTACTGGGAACAATCTCTCTTTGATAAGTAATTTGTAAGTATTATTATAAACGCTTGTTAAGACCTATGACATGTCTTAATATTAGAATTAGATAGTCTCCATTCACCCTAAACTTTTATTTACTAAAAAAATTAAGAGCTTAGAAATAATTTTATATCAACTCGAAATTCCTGATATCCATTATCAGATTCAGGAATACCATTGGTTATATCCAACAATTCTCAACACATTTGGACATTTTCTTTATTGGAACTCTAGGTGCTTGTTGGTTTCTTTTGTTTTGCGAGCTTAGTTTTTGTTCGCTGCACATGTCCCAAACTTGTGGATCGTCTGACAATAGACCAAGTGAAAAACTGGAGCATGGATGGATCAGTAGCCAACGTCACTAAATGGGCCACGTTATTTGTAGGGTGAAGGATTGAAACTCGGACTGGCATAGTCACACACAAGAAAGGTAATGTGCAGCTATTACTTCTTTAATTTTTGATTTAATTAAATACACTAATATATGGGGTGGGGGAGAGAAGGATAAAGGGACTCAAAAGTAAATTTGAAATATATTAAAACTTTAAAAGTTACTAAAAAATATATTAATTTTAAAATTATTTTAAAAAATTATACAAACAAAATAATTTAAAATTAATATTTTAAATACACTCAAAAAATATATTCTATTCTACAAATATCTCATCTAAATACATTTTAAATAATTGTCTTAAATTTAAAATGGTATATTTTATTATTTTCATTAATATAAAATTTCAGAGCCACTCACACTAAGCCTACCTGCAGTGGCCATATAACAAATTACTATTTGTTTGGGGTGCCCTTACCAATTTGTGAATTTCCTCATCACATGCCTCAAACGCACGTAATTACTATTTCACCTTACACGTAAGCGGTATAATTTAAGCCTTCTACACCGTTCATTTACTGACACAAGCAATCACGG
>QAOA01002485.1:0-19217 GCA_003255065.1 Cercis canadensis
TTTTTTTTTTTTTTGGTAGACAAGCTAAACTTGTTTATTGCACCAAAAATAAATTTTCCTTTACCTTGCTTGTGCTCCAAATTGTGGTTATGGTTTATGTATGTAGAATCAAGTACTATAACTTTGATCTACAATGCAGAGTCTCACAGGAGGAATTCTGTTGCTGCGTAACAAGTATTTTATAATACTCTATAGGGGCAAAGACTTCCTTCCAGGAAGAGTTGCAATGTTGATAGAAAAAAGAGAAGTGGAGCTTAGAAGTTTTCGACTTCAAGAAGAAGTTGCGCGGATGAGAGCAACTGAAGCCTTTCCTGCAGTTGATGAACCACCAGAAAAAACTAGTACCAGTGGAACTTTAACAGAGTTCAAGGAAATCCAAACAAAGCTTGGGGACACTGAAATGGTCAAACCAGAATTTGAAATTGAACTTGAAGCTGAAAAAGAAAGACTGAAGAGGGAGTTGAGAAAGGAAGAGGGCAAGGCTTTCATTTTAAGATTTGGTTTATCAACTGTTTCTTTTTGTCTTTGTTGTATACTGATATTTAAGAATATTATTGTTTTTGACTCTGCAGCTTAACAAGAAGATAGAAAGATCAGCAAGGGAATTATCAAAGTTAAATGCTGCATGGACACCTGCTGAGCAGGATGCAGACCTGGAAATAATGACAGAGGAGGAGAGAGAATGTTTCCGGAAGATAGGACTAAAGATGAATGGTTGCTTAGTTTTGGGTAAATAAATTCTACTTCTCTAATTATCAGTTGGATTTATGGCATCTCTATCTCTTTTTTGGTTCATGGAAGTTGCAGTTAATCTTGGAAGGACTTTGCTGGTGTTTCAGCTTCCATGCATTCACTGTCTTGTTTCACTCCTCTTAGCTTTGCAATAAGTTTCTTATCTTGTATGCTCAAATATACATAGTCTTGACCTTATCATTACATAGAATGGTGGAACCTAACCAAATGGGCCTCATCTTTTGAGTTGTTGTAGAAATTTTTAAATTACTACCATGAGAGTAATTTTTAAATGATGCATGGCTGCATCATTACCTCAACCTGTTAAGATAGGGCGGTCAATATTCTCTCTCAGTAAAATGTTGCCTATTGGAAATTGTTGTTATTTTGGAAGCTGATTGCTTCTATAACATTCATCTTTTCTATTATTCTTTTTGGTAATGGCTTCTATTACTGTTTGTTCTGGGTTCTGCTTTTTTCCTTTCTGGATTTTATAACTTTTTGGTCATAGCCTCTTTCTTCTTTCCTTGTTGATTGAGATGGTTTAACCTTTGTGTACAGTGTTTCTACTTCGCTTGTGCTCCCTTGCTGCATTTCGATGAATTAATACTTATCAATAGAAAGGAGAAAGGAAATTTTATTTCAAAGTGACTGATAACACATTAATTTATACTATTTGTTTTCCTTATACTTAGTCTTTTAGTGTGTGTTTCTAATGATTTTTATGGCTTTTAGACATGTTTTGTAGATTTGGACTTGTTNCTTTACTTGTTGAAAAAACCTCAATTATTTTCCACTTCTTAGAACTTCTGTGTTAAAATGATTTCAGGCAGACCTGGAATCTTTGATGGTGTTGTGGAAGGCCTACATCAGCACTGGAAGCACACAGAAGTGGTAAAGGTCATTACAATCCAGAGAGTATTGAAACAGGTCATCTACACCGCAAAATTGCTTGAGGCAGAGAGCGGTGGAATTTTAGTTTCAGCCGATAAGCTTAAAGAAGGTCATGCTATAATTATCTACCGTGGCAAAAACTATAGACGACCTTCAAAACAGGTGGCGAAAAATCTAGTAACAAAAAGAGAAGCATTGCATAGATGTCTTGAAATGCAGAGAATTGGAGTAAGTTATTGCTTGATTTTGCTTCCAGCATTCTCTCGGTTTTGTTGGGAAATTTGTACATATTCCTTTAATGTATTTGCCTTTGATTTAATTTTCTTCTCATTTTGGGACTGATTTGCTTCTTGTTGTCTCAGTCACTGAAGTTTTTTTCACATCAGAAACAGCAGACAATCACAGATTTGAAACTCAAACTAGTAAGTTTTAGTAACATTTTGATCCAAGCAATTTGTGCTTGAAATTAGTTATTCATATATGACAAAATTATCAAATCATATATGAAGAACACCTGCTCTGGCTTCCTTACTATTTGACCTGAAATTTAGATTTCAATATGGTACTTTTATTTCAAGCACTGCTTAACCAGCATTCTTTTGAATTTTGCAGGCAGACCTGCAGCAGAGAAAAGAAATCAAGCTGACAGAGATCGACAATTAATAAATTAGTGGCTAATATGTGTCTCATCCTGCAGTTACTGTTAATTGTCAGGTTGCTGAAGGGAGGGAGATAAGATATATGAGAAAATCTACAAGCGCCAGCCACCAAGCTATTTTGCAAGTATGCTTTTCCCATTCTACCAGTATTTTTGAACAGGTTATTTCCATATTAGAGAACTCTTTTACACATTCTTTGGTATGAGGAAATGATAAGTATAATAGCAAAATGAGGGTATGAAAGGAATCAACCATTTTTTTTCTTTAGAGTTCATGCTTAAAAAAGTGAGGGAAATGGATACTTGTATTTCCCTGTTCTTCTTTGGTCAGAATTAAATGATACACTCTTTAGTTTCAGAGTATACACACCATTATGCACCATTTCTCTTGTACTAGATTCTTGTGTTAATGAGTGCATAATTGTGGAACATATAATAACTAAATAGTTCCTTTCCCTTGCACCCTTAAACCAAACATGAAAACTGACATAACTTTTCTTTCATCCTCACTACTCTTGGATATTACCACTTATCACCTTGTACATTTTCTCTCGTCTCTTTTGGTTGCATATCTTTCTCTTTTTTATTGCCATATCCCACTTTCAAATTACCAAAATAGGATTGTCTGTCTTCAGAGAATCGGGCTTCTGAACAATCTTGAGAAAGATTATGGAAATATTTGGACCTTCCATTGGGTTAGAAGACTTGATTTGGCCTTGAGCAGCTTTATACTTGCATCTAGTTTATCTACTACCTTATCTACTGATTAGTGCTTTGCCGGGCTTTCTCACTTATCACTATTAAGCTCTATGCTTGACTTGGCCGGTAAGATCATTACTCTATTAAGCTCTATGCTTGATTATTTTCCTACCTTTTATTATCCCTTCTTTAATTTGCTGTTTTTATATCTTGTTGCAGCTTCACATCCTCTTCCAATTGAAAATCTTTCAACATAAGAAAAATAAATTTCAGTACTTGGTTCCATTCCCACATCAATCCTGATCTTTGTCTGACTATTCTAGAATTATCATGCTATAGCTGTAATTCAGACTTAACCACAAGGAATTGACCTAGCAGTCAAGATGAGCATGTGTTGTGTGGCTAGGTGCATTGTTGCAGGTTCAAATCTTATCCATATCAAGGTGCGTTTCTTGGTGCCAGTCCACACAGAATTTCCTTTTGAATCCTTTAGTCCCGGCATGGATGGCCTGCCTTTAGATTGGGAAGCTCGCGTTTGGTGCAAGCTGGCACAGATACAACTTGACCAAAATACCAAAAAAGAAAAAAAGAAAAGAAAAAGATCCGGACTTGTGTGAAGATGATCCAATGATTTGGGAAAACATCTTTGGGCAGCATGTGTATCATAATTTCCGTTGTATTAACAAAGATTAGGTGTGCTTCTTTGTTTAATGATTGGAAGATGAATTAGAATTTTTTGAATGGTAATCTTGTTCCCGAGCAATAGGTCTCAATTTATCCAGATTTTATGTGTATGTGTGGTTGTGCAGGCATGTAGAAGGTGTATTTTCATGTTTGATAACTTTATGCGTCAATTACTCAATTTCCTTTTCAGGCAAAAGATGGCCACTGTTGCTGCGATCTGGAAAACTTGAAATCACAGCATGGAGGAAGTGAAACATGCACAGATGTACATCCTGTAAGTTAGAGAACTGTAGATAGTGGAAAATAATTATTTATGGAGAATTCAAGAGGTGAAACCATGCAGTAAATAGAAGAATGTTGTTACAAGAAATTTTGATTTATCCAACCCTTTGATCATGAAAGATTTGCAAAATGGCTCCCGAAGCGGTTCACTTTCACAAGGTTTTATCGACTATGAATTTTTCTGTATCTTCAAGCTAAATCTGTCAAGGAAACATGACAGGCATTGGAATTTTGAATATACGAGGGATTATGTTGACTGTAACTCTTTGTTTGGAAGTTGTCTTGGCATACAGGGACCTATAATTGTGGCATCTGATTATGCCACCAAATGGACAAACTACATGTAGTGAAAGCTATAATAGAAGGAAAGGGTGGAGGCCGAGAAGGGATGGATCAATTCTACATTGCCAAAAATTTCTTCAATGAAAGAGAAGAATCATGTAACAATGTATCTACTACATAACTTTCCCCACAATGAAGGCAGACCAATGCTGGAGGGATTGTAACTTCTTGTAAATACTGATCTAAATTGAAAGTGATCAGTTGTAAATAATTAGAATGACTTCTGCACCAAAACCTTGTACATTTCCCTGAAATTTGCAGCATGATGCACCATGGCAAGTTTAAAAAGCAGGATTTCTAAAGGATTCCAAAGAATTTTATCAATGGAATTTGAGATTTCTATATTTGCGTCAAGATTTCTAAAGGATTGTTGTTTGAGATAAGCTTAGCTGTGACGGCAAGACCAAGTATAACCATTTAGCAAAGGGTTAGTGACATGGGACATGCAGACATCACAACACCGCAGATACATATAAAAATGCACACAAGTACCATTACATATTTGGTAGCTAACTACCAATAACATAACAATCAACCAACAAAACACACTTGACAAAAACGTCACTTCAGTTAACACAAGGAATCGAAACAACTAGGCAAAAGTCTGAAATAGAGTAACACACATAAGGGAAAATGAGTATCCCTTAAAAACACCATGACCAATAGCATCTTAATAAAAAACACTTTGCATTTCTTCAAGTGGGTCTTCAAGAAAAATAGATGTTTTGAGAGGGCAAGAAAATCAGCTGCAAAATTACCTTGCCTGATGGTTAACTGCAGCTCAGCCTGATAGATTTTCCTCTTTAGCTAGTGGACATCCATGGGGACCACCTGTTCCAATAGCCATTATAGCAACATCTTTATTTGAGCTTTCATAAAATGGCCAAGATAGAGCCAAAGATTGTATGCGATTATGATGTGGTGTTCTGTGATCATGTGTATGTTATTATGAAAATTTGGTTTCTTATACTAGGATTTGTTTTACAAATGATTTCTTCGAAATGTGATTTCAATATTTCATTTCTTCCTTTTTGTTGAGCAGTGATTTTCTGCAATTTACCGCAACAGAAATATTGGCAGTTTGTTGTCTACCTTAACTTGAATGGTTGCAGTTGGTGAGAACTTGAATACTACTCTCAATCCAAATCACTGTAGCAATTTCTATTGCACTTAGAAAAAAAAAAAAAAACTCTAATAATTACAAGACAATTATTAAAGATATTTACAAGAAAATCAAGGAATATCTCTACATGTGGAAGCTATAACTATACAACAAAAGAAGAGAGCAAAGGTTAGAGGAATTTTCCTGGAGATAAGGGATAAGTAGTCATATCTCTCTCCATCAGCCCGTCCCGTTATAACAATCTTCTTCAATAGACTAATGTGAAAATAGGTCTAGCACATTATGTTTAATGAACTAAGATGTTCCCTAGATCAATTAATTTAAATGCAATAAACCTTGACACGTTCAGAAATCAAGGTTTACTTGCTTGACTTGTCAACTAACTTATTTCACACCTAGAGTCTGCATCGTGTTCTAAGAAATTTCATTGATAGAGAGTTCTTGTCTTTCTGCTAATGTTTTTGCTTTCATGTCTCTTTATTCTTTCTTCCTTTCATAAGTTGTTTTCAGTAGACTTTGATTGAAGACTTAATTCCGTGTTAGATAATGCAAGTGAGTTTGAATACTCAGCAGTCATTTTGATTCCGATTGTTGACAGTTTATGACTACTTCATTTTGTAATGCAAGGTTTCGTATTCATCATTTTCTTTTTATTCTTTCTCTAATCCCTCAAATTTTTTTCCTTAATTCTCTTCTCACTAAAGATAATTTTCTTTTTACTCTTTCTTAATACTCTTGATGCCCCGACGTGTTGATCATTTTCTGTTATCTTTCTCTCCGATTTGCCTTATGTATTAAACAAAGAGCAAATTAAGAATTTGACCCATAAGAGATATCATAGTTAGGGACTTAATTAAAATTAAACATAAATGTGCTCTTAATTAGTGTCTAGACAATACATTTTGTGTTCTAATTGGATTATATGGCCATACCGCTTAAAAGCAAGGAAAAAGAAGAAGGAAACATGAAAATATTTTCCTTCCTGAAAGCAATAATATTAAGTACAATCATTTTTTGGTCTTTAAAAAAATTTTAAATTGTCACTTTAATCCTTGATTTTTTTGTGTCAATTTAATCATTCAATTTATGTTTTCACTGCTAATTTAGTCCTCCATCTGAGTCCTTAGTGAGCTTGGACGGAAATTTCCTGGAGATAAGGGATATCTCAACATGTGGAAGCTATAACTATACAAGAAAAAAAGAGAGTGAAGTTTAGAGGAATTTTCTTGGAGATAAGGGATAGGTAGTCATATCTCTGTCCATTAGCCAGTGATGTTGTCTTGTCCTCTTGTCCCTTTACAACAATCTTCTTCAGTAGACTAACGTGAAAGCAAGTCTAGCACACTGTGTTTAAAGAATTAAGATGGTCCTTAGATCAATTAATTTAATTGCAATAAACCTTGACACGTTCAGAGAAGCAACAAACTTTTACACATTAATTCTTCTCTGAAGATAACTCTCAACTCCAAAGATTTGATGACAGAAACATTGCAATTTGTGAAGTGCTCCTAGCCATGGTAACATGATCAGATGAAAGGATTCGAAAGGCTTCAATTACAAGTATAATCCTACAATTTATACAGAAATCAAGGTTTACTTGCTTGACTTGTCAACTGGCTTATTTCACACTGAGTCTGCATAGTGTTCTAAGAAAGTTCATTGACAGAGAGTTATTATCATTTTGCTAAAGTTTTTGCTTTAATATTGTCCCTTTCTTCTTTCTTCCTTTTATAAGTTGTTTTTAGCAGACTTTGACTGAAGACTTAATTCCTTGTTAGATTATGCAAGTGAGTTTGAATATTAAGCATTCATTTTGATTCCATTGTTGACAGCTTATGACTACTTCATTTTGTAATGCAAGATTTCACATTAATCATTTTCTTTTTCTTCTTTCTCTAAATCTCTTCTCATTAAAAATGAATTTATTTTTATTCTTTCTTAATACTCTTGATGCCCCGACGATTTGATCATTTTCTATTATCTTTTTCTCTGATTAGCCTTATGTATTAAACTAAGAGCAAATTAACTGTAAGAGATATCATAGTTAGGGTCTTAATTAAAAATTAAACATTAAGTCACAAAAAATTACACATATTTCTATATCCTAATTAAACATATATTCATAATTTAAAAATACATGACATTAATTGCATGTCCAATTATCCAATATCAAACAAAAAAGCTAGTAATAAAATATCAAATATAAATGCTAATCTTTAGCATCCATGTAGATGGAAGAGCTAAATAAAAAGTCTCATCATTATCTAAAATTTAACATTTAGGTTAATAAGATTCAACAACACATTATTTGTCTTAATTTCTGGGAAGTTTCTTCACAAAAGAGTCATTGTGGAATGGACCCTAATTGTCTAGACAGTACCATATTTTGTTCTAATTGGATTATATAGCCACACTGCTTAAAAGCAAGAAAATAAAAATAAAAATGGAAACAAGAAAACATTTTCCTTTCTGAAAGCAATAATATTACGTAGTTACTATATCAGGATTCAAGAATTAACCTCTATTTGTTAATTTGATGGAAATAACTTCATGACTTACTATAAGTCTAAGTCTGCTTACTTCTCTAACGTGTAAAATAGGGTAGAATATAATAATGATTAGTTTGATGATATTATTATATTTGATGAAAATATTACGTGTAGCCTCATTTTCTCGAGGCTATAGATTTTATGGGTTTTTTCTTATGTCTTCAATCCCACTAGTATCTGCTCTTCTGTTTCACTTTTCATCCGTTACATTTGTTGAATACTTAGTATTTTATTACAAAGGTATTGGGTTAAAATCCTATTGAAAGTGAGGGGTGGGATTTTGGGAGAGGATAGGCTACTACTTATTGTGTAGCCTCCAATAGATGAAAAAAGAAAAAAGAGGAGGAAAACAATTTTGCTTGATCAATCAGAATTCTCTGTATTTATGTTTTGCTTTCAAGATCATAATGACTAGCTTCTTTCTAAAAATTTATTGTTTCGCGTAATCTAGATTAATATTGTTTAAGATTGGTAATATATATGGTAATAGAAATGGCATTACTCTATGAAAATATTAGTCTAGCATAATATTAGTCTGTATGTCAAAATCCTGTAAACAGCTCTTAATGTGATTTAAACACAAGGCCTTAATCTAATAAAATTAAGGATGGGGCTTTTGCAAGGAGAAAAAAAAAAAAAGGAATGTTTGGGAAAAAAAAATACGATTGCTAAGTGAGATTAGAAATCACAATTAGTATGATGGAAATGATATTGTTGGGTCCATCGGTTACAAATTGTGATATAAGAGTAGCTGAAATTTGAATTATACAAAAAAGTTGAAGTGGAAAGTGATCTTAGATTAATATTGTTAAGTTGAACATGAGTGGTAATTAACATATATAAAAAATTTAGCTAAAATGGATGAGAGACTATGAGATTCCCTAAAATGCTGAGCTGGAGGAGTTTGTTAGTTTCCGTTGTTTACGCACTATATGGCATACAGACCTATAGTTTGTTATGACTAGAACTATATGTATGGTTGCTCTAGGCCATTATCGAATAACAAGAATTCAGTTGCTGCTGCATTATTATTTTTTCAGGTTCTTCCCCTGGAAGAGAATTCTTCCTTACAGTTCTTGTATAATTTTAACTTGAAACTTTGCAAACAGTGACTTGCTTTCTTTTTTATTAAGGTCTTTGTGGAATATGGAAATCCATTAAAAGACAATGATGTTGATGTATGTAGATTCACAAGATTAGAGGTTAATAATGTCCACGCATGTATAGTGTACATTATCATTTTTGGACCAAGTATAGCCACATAATTGGCTATATATATCCTGCTAATGACATTTGATATCTGGCATGGGAAACACTTCCTTTAAAAAAAAAAAAAAAAGACGTTGCTAATTTGATATCTGGCAAGGGAAACACTTCCTTTAAAAAAAAAAAAAAGACTTTGCTTGATCATAATCCTCTGTATTTGCTGTTTTGCTCTCAAGATTATAATGACTAGTTTTTTGCTCAAATTTTTATATGCATCACTGGTGTTTTCATTCCATACAGGATCCGTTCTTGGATTCAATCACGCAACTGAGGGTGGAGAAGTAAAGTGCATAGAGAGGGAGAGACAGGCACTTCTCATGTTTAAACAAGGCTTCTCCGCTGATGGTGGCATGCTGTCAACATGGAGGGATGATGGAAATGGAGATTGTTGCGAATGGAAAGGAGTTCAATGCAATAATGAAACAGGTCATGTCCAAATCCTTGATCTTCGAGGTTCGGATGAGGGAACATATTATTATTTGGCAAGTGAAATCAATCCTTCACTGATTGAGTTGCAACATATAACATATTTGGACCTTAGTTTAAATTATTTTATAACGGGTCACATCCCAGAATTCATAGGCTTCTTCAGCAACTTAATATATCTCAATCTCTCATATTGTGGTTTTGTTGGAAAGATTCCTTATCAACTCGGAAGTCTCTCACAGCTGCAACATCTTGATCTCAGTTGGAATTATTTAGATGGAGCAATTCCTTATCAGCTTGGGAATCTCTCACAGCTGCAACATCTTGATCTTAGTGAGAATTTTCTTGCTGGAGCAATCCCTTATCAGCTTGGGAATCTCTCACAGCTGCAACATCTTGATCTTAGTGATAATAATCTTGCTGGAGCAATCCCTTATTAGCTTGGCAATCTTTCTGTGTTGCAGTCTCTTAGGCTTGGTGGGAATTTCAATGTCAAGATTTACGAGAATAATCATGTTGATGCTGAGTGGCTATCTAATCTCTCTCTTTTAACAAATCTTGACTTGAGTGGATTGCTTAATCTGAACAATTCTCATCAATGGTTGCGAACAATTGGTAAGCTTCCAAACCTTAGAGAATTTCGGCTAAGTGATTGTAGTCTTTCTGATGTTGATATTCTTCCTTTGTCTGATTCCCATTTGAATTTTTCCACGTCTCTTACCATCCTCGATCTCACTTATAATATGCTGACATCATCAACGTTACAATGGGTGTTCAATTTCAGCTCCAACCTTCAAGAGCTTCATCTATATAACTGTAGTCTTTCGAATAATAATCTTGTTTTGCCATCTCCCTCCTATTTGAATTTTTTTTCTTCTCTTCTCATCGTTGATCTCTCCTATAATAACCTGACATCATCAACATTCTCATGGCTGTTCAACTTGAGCTCCAACCTTCAAGAGCTTCATCTAAGAGGATGTGATCTTTCAGATAATGATTTTATTCATTCATCTCCTTCCTATTTGAATTCTAATTCTTCTCTCTTCACCCTTGATCTTTCATACAATAAGTTGAAATCATCAACTATATTCCTTTGGATATTCAACTTCAGCTCCAATCTTCATGAGCTTGACCTTAGTGGTAACCTTTTAGAAGGTCCCATTCCTGATGAATTTGGCAACATAATGAACTCTCTGAAAGAACTAGTTCTCTCCCGTAACAATCTGAAAGGCCATATTCCAAAATCCATTGGGAATATATGCACATTGCAAAAGTTACATCTTTCCTATAATAACTTGAGTGGGGAGCTTTCAAGTTTTATTCATAACTTCTCAAGATGTAATGTGCAGAGGTTACATGATTTGGATTTATCTTATAATCGAATTATTGGCATGATACCTAACCTTTCAAATTTCTCATCTTTGAAAAGATTATCACTTTTCAATAATCAATTAAATGGAGAAATATCCAAGAGTATCATATTGCCACATGAGTTGGAGATATTGAAACTTGCTGGGAATTCTTTGAAAGGTGTGTTGACAGAAATCCATTTCATGAAGCTTTCCAAATTGAAATGGTTAGACTTCTCTTATAACTCATTATTGGTTCTAAGATTTAGCACAACTTGGATTCCTCCATTTCAATTAATTTATTTAGGATTGGCATCTTGTAAGTTGGGTCCTAGCTTTCCGAGTTGGCTCCAAACTCAAAATAACTTAATAGTTATTGATATATCTAATGCTGGGATTTCGAGCTCAGTACCAGAGTGGTTTTGGAGTGAATCACTGTCACAAGTGATAGAGTCCATAAATATTTCATACAACAATCTTGTTGGAGAAATTCCAAATTTGCCACTCAAGCTTTATTATCTACCTATAATAGCATTGAATTCAAATCAATTTGAAGGAGTAATTCCATCATTTTTGTCACAAGCGTCAGCATTATTTCTCTCCAAAAATAAATTTTCAAATATGGTTCATTTTTTATGTGGCAACAACACAGCTGAATTTTTGGGTGTTTTGGATGTATCAAACAATCAATTAACAGGGCAGCTGCCTGATTGTTGGAGCCATCTTAAATCACTAGAGTTTCTTGATCTCAGCAATAACAAATTTTATGGAAGTATTCCAATCTCCATGGGCAGCCTTTTTGAAATAAAGGCTTTGGTTTTGCGAAACAATAATTTGATTGGACAACTACCTTCATCATTGAAGAATTGCACCAAGTTAGTTATGCTAGATATGGGAGAAAATAAGTTGTTTGGTCCAATACCTTCATGGATAGGTGAAAGCTTTCAACAATTGGTACTCCTAAGCTTACGAGGGAATAGTCTAAACGGAAGTATACCTTTGCATCTTTGTTATCTAAGACAAATTAGAGTCTTAGATCTCTCACAAAATAACTTATCGAAAGGTGTTCCAACTTGCATAGATAATTTTACAGTAATTGCTCAAAAGGATAATGATTTAGTTGAATACGTAAGTCATTATTATCAGAGCAATACGAGTGGTACCACCCTATATGATTTCCACCTATCATTGACTTGGAAAAGTGCAGAACAAGTGTTCAAGAATCCCGAGGTACTTCTTAGAAGCATTGATCTTTCAAGCAATAATCTAACAGGGAAGATACCAATTGAATTTGGGTATTTGCTTGGATTAATTTCCATGAATTTATCAGGAAATAGTTTGAGTGAAGAAATCACTTCTGAGATTGGCAATTTAAAATCACTAGAAGTTCTTGATTTGTCAAGAAATCAGCTCTCTGGCAGAATTCCTTCTAGTCTTGCTCAAATTTACACTCTCAGTGTATTGGACTTGTCAAACAACAACCTATATGGGGCAATTCCAATTGGAAGACAACTCCAAACCTTTGACGCATCTAGTTTTGATGGAAATATGGATCTTTGTGGAAAACCGCTTGAGAAAATGTGTCCAGAAGATGAAGCAGGAGGAGCAGGAGTACATCATTCATCACCAATAATTGAAGAAGATGAGAACTCACAATTTGTTGAAGCATTTTGTATGAGCATGGGGCTTGGATTTCCCATTGGATTTTGGGGATTCCTGGGACCCATATTAGTAAAACGTACTTGGAGACATGCCTACCTCAGATTATTAAACAGAATGGCAGACAATATCTATGTTGGAGGCTAGAAGGTAATAAATCATATCTACTATGTTGATTATAATAGAACAGTAGCTATATGGTTGTCTTTATCTCATTAGTTATAAAGTAAGTTTCTTCATAAAAACGATTGGCAGGTAGATACAAAGCCAAGTGGGTGTTCTTCTGTTCACTGGAGAAGGAGTCAAATTGCTAATGCAGGGAGCTGTGGGAATGATCTTTTGTCTTCACCTATGAAAATACTGTTGGTTCAGCTATGTCTTCTTTCCCTTTTTTGTTTTTTTTTTGGGTTAGTAGTTTATCTTTTCAAAGCAATTTGGAATAATCCTTATTTATATAGACTTTGGAAAAACACTCTGAAGAAACATAACTGTTAATTAAGGGCTAGTTTGATTACGCTACTTTTATATAAGCTGAAGCTATTTAGTAGAAGCACCAGATATTTTGATTGTTAAAAGTACTTTTTAAATTTGTAAACATGTTTGGATGTTAAAATATAAAAATATTTTTTAATTAACAAAATTACTAAAAAGCACATACATTGTATTTCAATAAAATATGATGATTCAATTAAAAATGAGCCCAACTCATTATATTTTCTTTTGGCACCATTCCCTCTACAAGTCTCTAGAAATTCGAAGGCAACGACGGGAAAAGAGTCGCTGGAGATGAGGACTGAAATGTGAGGGGCAATATGCGTCTTTTTGAAAATCCATCAAGGATATTTTTGTCCTTAGAAAAATAATCAGTCATTGTCAGTTTAGCTTTTACAGTAGAAGAAGCTATGAGAAGCGCTTCTAAAAAAGTCAGCTTTTCAATTTTTTTAATGTGAGACTTAGTCCCCTTTTTCTTATTTACAAACTACGTAAGATGAAGATTAAAAATTGAAATATGAGAAACTAACTAGGTGTAAAATATTAATTTGGCCAGAGAAATCACTTTTTGAGATTTGTCAAGAAATCCGCTTTTTGTCGGAATTCCTTCTAGTCTTGCTCAAATTGATGCTCTTTAGTGTATTGGTTTGGTCAAAAACAAATCTTTGTGGGAAAATTTCGATTGGAATACAATGACAGTGCTTCAATAGGTCTACATATGAAGGATAAATATGTGAGAAAATGTTTTGAGAAGATGAAGGAGCAATAGTACCTCATTCATCGCCAGTAATAGAAGAAGATGAGAGCTCACAATTTCTTGGAGCATGGGGCTTGGATTTCCATTGGGATTTTGGGGATTTGTAGCACGAATATTAGTGAAACGTTCTTGGACCTCACAGTATTGAAGAGTGTGATGGAGCTCGTGCTGCTCGAATTCAGAGAAATATAATGGTATTTTCTAGCTCTTTAATCTCTTTGTCTCTTTCTCCCTCAGCATTGCATTTACCTTTTCTTGTAAATTCGTAGATACGTGACCAGAAGAGGGCAGTCCTTTTGAAAGAGAAACGAGAAAAGTGGATCAACAAGTCCTCCTCGAGTAACAGTGAGTAAACCTGGACTTCTTCGTAGTGAATTGGGTGTTCGTTGCATAATGATTTGTTTTAATTTTTTATTTTTTAACTAATAATTCTTAACTTCTCTTAATGACAGGTTCTCTTTGGGCTTTCTGCTTCTGTGAATCTAGAATCACTTGCTGAAGATCTTTTGTCATTGTTGTCTACTGATGGTTCTGGGGTGTTGTCAAACACAGTTTCTTCTTCTGAATATAGGACAAGAAGAACTGTATGTTGTCACCATATTATGTCTCTAGTATTCATGTATTTTCTTCAGATATTTCCATGAAAAATAGTTTTTTAAACAAATTACAAATATTCTAGTCTTCGACCCAAAACATACCCGTGGTATAATTGAATTGTATTCATGGTAAATTAGAAATTTGGGTAATATGATTTGTACTTAAGCTGTATGAGTTCTATGCAGTGTCATACAGCTGCTTTCCGTGAGTATATTGTTCTTTGTTTATGATTAATCTAGGTTCATACTGGGAGTGATGGGTTATGGATGGGTCCATACTTGATAGCCAACATTCTCATGTTCAGTGATTGTCAATTGAAATTTTGGCTATTTACCCATGATTTGTTTATTTATCCTTTTCCTTTTCCTTCTTTTTAATATTGTAGGTCATTGGTTCAGTGGCTCCAGATCCTCTCAAACAGGAGCCTTCACTTGTTGAGAATATTCCTGATCCTCTTTCTGGAGAGCAGGTACCTAGGAATCTAATTTCCATTGCTTTTTGTCCTTTGTGATATTCAACTCATCAGCTTCCATATTCAGCACTCTTTGAATTCATATTCTTGTGTTATACTTCATGTGCAACTTTTATGTACTGTGATGATAGTCTTTGTATACTATCTGTATTTGTTGGATTCTGCTAGTTTTCTAATATATGAATAGGAACTCTATAAAAATTTTAAATTTGAAAGCATATTTTAGAAAATTCCTTACTGTTAAGTTCCTGTAGTTTATTGCCATCAGTTTTCTAGATGAGTATTGTTTTGAGTACCAATGTATATTAGAATTGTCGTCTGCTTTAAACCCTGTAACATGTGCTTGTCATTCTCTAATTTTTACTGGGTTTGGTCGGTCAGCCCAGCATTTTGGGTCATATCTGGGTGTAAAGAAAATGCCTTGTTGATGATTTTATCAGCTGCAGATCAGGGCCAAACTCAAACACCAAACCACAAACCAGTCAGTCCCTAACTAATAATTACCAATGCATAACCTAATTACTTTTCTGTTGTATTGCAGGAAGCAGATAAATTGATTAGAGAGAAGATAATAGATGAACTTAAGGAAATTAAAGAAGCACATGCTGCAGATGAAGGTGCTTTGCTTTTTCCTTCCTTCGTTATTAGTATTTGTTTGTTACAGTGACCACTTGATGGAAAAAGATTATGTTTCATCTACTTGTGTCTTAGATTCTTAAGTTGTACGTAAACGACTGTTTTATTTGGTTTCGTGTTCCTCAATTTGTTGGATTTTTTTCCACAGATTGGCCAAAAATGAGCCTATGGGTAGTTAACAGTTGTCTACTAATATTCTCTCTTTGATCTGTTGCATATAAATGATTTGTCTTATTGTTGCAGAATTTCCAGATGTAGTGGATACACCGTTGGATGTTCCCGTCAGGATGCGTTTTACAAAATATAGAGGACTCAAGTCATTTACGACCTCTTCATGGGATCCAAAAGTATTATTCTTTTTATTATTTTATAACAAGTTATTTTGTATCTGAAACCAAAAATCTGATGTTTTCTTGTACTAAAAATAGGAATCTCTACCCCAATATTATGCCAGAAATTTTGCATTTGATTATTTCAAACGAACACAAAAACACGTTCTTGCAAAAGCCTTAGAAATGGAGCAAGAAAACAGGGATGACTGCGTTGCAGTATCATGGAAGTGCCTGTTGGTGTTGCTTCCAAGTTATGTGTGCTTGCTAATGCAGTCCCTGTTACAGCATGTGGCTTGTTGCAGCATGAGTCCAAAGTATCTGTCCTTCATTTCAGGTATTTTTGTGCTTTAACATTTTGCTATACTGTTAAGCTTTTGATTGATCTAGTATTACAAGTTGTGATTTGTTCAAAAGAAAATGTTACATGAACTGAAGTCACTTGTGCTGTGTAGTGTAAAGAAGCATGAAGCATACGATGCACCCATCAAATCCTGGGAAGAGTTAATATTTCATGTTGGATTGCGCCAATTTATTGGCAGATATTGTATTAAATTCTGATGACCATGGCATTTACCATATCTATTGAGGAAAAATATTGATGTAATTGCTCATTTCTTTGCAGTCCAATTTTTTCTAGCGAGTTCATTAATACAGACAAGAACAAGATGGAGAGATTTCTCCATGCTGGTCGCTTTTCAATTGCTTCAATTTATGCTCCAATTTCATTTCCTCCTCTTCCCTTGATAGTCCTAAAGAGAGCTGGAGAGGGTGCTGCACCTGCAGTGGCTCCTGTCGTCTGTTATGAATTCAAGAAAAAAGCAGAACTCAATGGATTCAGATGAAGTGCCTGATACTGAGGTATTGACTTTACTTTTATATACAATGTAAGGGGTTGACGTAGTGAACATTACTTTTATATACTGAGATGTAGTATGTTAGAATCTATGAATCTCTAATCAATTTAACTGTTGAGCCATGTGCACTCAATCAGTTAGGCTGGTGAGGACAGAAACTTCATAAGGGCTTTATCAGAAAGGAAAATACATCTAGTGTCAGACATGACTTTGAAGAATTATGCATATGCTTTCACATTCTTTGTTTCTAGGAATATTATTATATCATGTAATTAGCAAACTGGACTACTCAAAATCTGAATCTGTTGTGCTACTTGGGCTTTTATTGGGCAAGAAGTCACCAAGTCAAGTTCCACACATCTTCTCTGCAATTACTTCATGCTTGTCTGCTAGGATGGATTGAAAATGAAATAGTGAGTAATAACATTCAGAAATTAATCAAAATACATAAAGTAGAAAAGTGGAGAACCACATAAACATAAGATGATACAAGAAGAAGAAAACAAGTATACTGATGGTTGTAGCCATAACACACGCTGTACTATAAATATGTTTCAATTTCAGCTTTTCCTTCCTTTGGAAATTTGAAGTGCCTCATCTCATCTTTCTTCATAATGAATGACAGGTTGAAGGCAGCTGTTGAAGCAGGAGATATATACTTGCTCTACGCACAGATTCAGGAGAATCCACATGTTTTGGATCACATAGATAAGATACCATTTGTTGACACTCCTTTGCACATTGCTGCTTCTGCTGGGCATACCAGTTTCGCAACTGAGATTTATAGATTGAAACCTATAAATCTATACAAAGATTGAAGCTAAATAGGCATGGGTTTAGTCCCATCCACCTCGCTTTAGTAAATGAGCACAAGAGAATGGTGCTTCGCTTTGTAGACATGAACAGAGACCTTGTCTGAGTCAAAGGGAAAGAGGGGCACGTTTAAACAAGGCTTCCACGATATTTATGGCAGGCTTGGCAATCTTTCTTTGTTACAGTCTCTTGGGCTTGGTCAGAATTTTAATGTCAAGATTTTCGAGAAGAATCATGCTCATGCTGAATGGCTATGTAATCTCTTTTTTTTAACATGACTTGAGTGGATTGCTTAATCTGAACAATTCTCATCAATGGTTGCGACCAATTGGTAAGCTTCCAAACCCTAGAGAATTGCGGCTAGGGAGATGTAGCCTTTATGATGTTGATATTCTTCCTTTGTCTGATTCCCATTTGAATTTTTCCAATTCTCTTACCGTCCTCAATCTCTCTTCTAATATGCTGACATCATCAACGTTGCAATGGGTGTTCAATTTGAGAGAGTTGTTTTTCAGTTTGGGGCTTATTCTGTTTTGGGTTTATGTAAACAGATTTCCATTGGGGAAATCTGGGAAGAGAGACCTCCACTTTTTTTGCTAGAGAATGTGAGTTTCTAGTTAGCTTATAGGAAAATCAGTTGAGTTTATGGTTAACTCAGGAAAACCAGTTGAGTTTCTGGTTAGCTCATAAAAAAATTACTTGAGTTTCTGGTTAGCTCTCTGAAAAACCAGTTTTGTAAAGCTTGGAGAAGTTTGGACAACTAAACTCAGATTATAGTAGAACCCCAGCCTTGGGA
This sequence comes from Cercis canadensis, assembly GCA_003255065.1. Lineage (NCBI taxonomy): Eukaryota > Viridiplantae > Streptophyta > Magnoliopsida > Fabales > Fabaceae > Cercis > Cercis canadensis. The sequence goes on from QAOA01002485.1 coordinate 18,413, forward strand.
GAGTGGACGTAGGCATATTTGGCCGAACCACTATAAAAACTGGACTAATTCTCTCATCCCTACTCTCCTTTAGTTTCTATTTCTCATCTACTATTTGTTGTGCTTCCTTGTTATATGCTATGGTTTTGTGTTTATGAAGCTTGCTATAAACTAGTTTCTACTTGTGTTTAATTTGAAACTTTAGAATGTTTAAACTGTATGCATTGTGATTAAGTCAATAGTAAGTTGTGCAAGTGAATCTCTCTTTTAGAAAGACTATTATCAAGATCTAATATTCTGCTCTCTGTCTCTGTTTAGTTTTTTGGGTTGCCAAAGAGCAAGTGTAGAACGAGTTTTGATCAAAACTAGTTCCTGCAAAAACATTTTAATCTGTGATTCACTCTTGATTTGCTTTTAAGCTCCTATTCACTCCCTCTAAGAGTGTATCTATACTCTCAATCTTAAATCACTAGAGTTTATTGATCTTAGCAATAACAAATTGCCTGGAAGTATTCCAATCTCCATGGGCAAGTTTCTCTTCCTTTTTGACGTTTTATCCCTTGTGGTATTGTAACAAAAATAAATAAAGAGCATTATTGAACTCCAATTAATATATAATTATGCACTTTATGATCTTTCTGAGAAAAAATTGGCATCATCAACTATATTCATCTTCATATTTATGATTTTGACCGTACCTTATAGTGATCACTTAAGTTGTTATGCCTTTTCAATAACAACTTAAGTGGAGAGCTTTCAAGTTTTTTTTTTTTTTTTTTTTTTTTTTTTTTTTTTTGTTTTTTTTTTTTTTTTTTTTTTTTTTTTT
>QAOA01002485.1:19341-40933 GCA_003255065.1 Cercis canadensis
AAAAAAAAAATACCTAAAAGCATTAGATTGCTAGTGAGTTAGAGTATTTACACCTATTAGGGATTCTTTGGAACATAAGATCATTAAACCCCATTTCACTTATCTCTCCAAATTGAAGATCTTAGGCTTATCTCATAATTCACTGGCTGTAAAATTTAGCACCAAATGGATTTCTTGTTTTCAATTAAGTTATTTGGATCTAAAATCTTGCAAGTTGAGTATAAGCTTTTTAAAATTGGCTCAGACTCAAAATAACATATTCGGTCTTTGATATTTCTAATGCTAGCGTTTTCGGATGTGTGCCATCAATTTTCTCACAAGCATCGCATTAAATCTCCAGAAATAAATTCAAAGTGTAATTGCATTATTATTTGACAAAGGTATAGCTGATGCTTTGGGCATTTTGAAGGTATCAAACAATGTCACTTGCGTTTCTAATAGAGATCAAATTTCTGGAATCATCACATAATAAAAATGAAAACTCAATAATCATTCACATTAAGAGTTACCAAATACTTAGAAGTGCCTAATTAGATCTAGACTGTAAGTTAAATTCTCCATTTTTCTAATATCCTTTTATCCAATAACTAAAGATGTGTACTGTTTTGTTAAAATTTTCATGAGATCTTATATATAAGAATCATCGCTATAACTAGATGCCACTTACTTTTACATGTTCTTAAGATTCTTTTCCTATTTTTGAGTATTAATTAGCATGATGGAAAAAAAAATTTGTTTGGTTCACCATTCACTAGTTGTGATAAAACAGTAGTATGATATTTTAACCGTACAAAAAATTTAAGTGGATCTAATTGGAAAATTGTGTAGTCCAGATTAATATTGATAAAAAGTAGCAAGATATATAGTAGCTAAAAAAACATTACTTTATGAAAATATTAATCTAGTATAATAGTTAAGGATGGAAGAGCTCTAGTTCAGTATATCATGCTTCTAGTCATAAAGCTGATCTCCTAATTTTCTTTTCCNAGACTGTAAGTTAAATTCTCCATTTTTCTAATATCATTTTATCTAATAATTAAAGATGTGTACTGTTTTGTTAAAGTTTTCATGAGATCTTATATATAAGAATCATCGCTATAACTAGATCTCACTTACTTGTACCTGTTCTTAAGATTCTTTTCCTATTTTTGAGTACTAATTAGCATGATGGGAAAAAAAAAAAATTGTTTGGTTCAGATAAAACAGTAGTATGAGATTTTAACCGTACAAAAAATTTAAGTGGATCTAATTGAAAAATTGTGTAGTCCAGATTAATATTGGTAAAAAGTAGCGAGATATATAGTAGCTAAAAAAACATTACTTTATGAAAATATTAATCTAGTATAATAGTTAAGGATGGAAGAGCTCTAGTTCAGTATGTCATGCTTCTAATCATAAAGTTGATCTCTTAATTTTCTTTTCCGATTCTAATTTCTTTAATTGCAATTGCAGTTGTTATTTACCTACAAGTAAGAATATCCTCGTGATAGAGGGACACATATTGGAAGAAATTGTATGCAAGACTTTAGCTGTGGCCTGGAAGATGTGTGAGAGCTAATCTCTAAAGAAAGACTACAATTTTGGGGCAAGGTTGGATTTATTAAAAGATAATTTATGTAACGAATCTCTTTGTAAAATCCTTTCAACTTTTATAACTAAGTGACTCATTCATTTAACAAATTCACTAATTTTCTGGTATGTTATTTTACTCTAATTAAAATAGAACCATAGCTATGTCACTTTCTCTTTGTCTCATTTTAGTTATAAGGTTTCATGATTTGAACAGCATTCAGATTGCTAATACTGGGAACTGAGGGAAGGGTCTTTTGTCTTCACCTTTATCAGGTTTTCAGAAGTTCCTGAAATGGGCTGAAAAAGGATATTCGCTGCCTCACTTTTGACAGTTTTTTTTCCATTTTTTTTTTAAAAAAAGGTAAAAGAAAGCATTTTAACTTGAAAGAGTCACAATACCATACGACTGTTAGAAGTGCAAATGTACCTACATGTGTAGTAAAGGAACCAATCCTTCCATGGATATTAGTGGGTATGGTGATTCATATATATAATCTGAGTTCGAAAAAAGAAGAAGCCTACAAGTGCATTGGAGAAAGCTTTTAATTTGCAAGCTAGGGAGTAACTAAAGGTAGCAAGGATGAATATATTGATTTGATATTCTGATGTAAATGTTGAACACACACACATACACATGCACATCGTGTTGTGTCGTGCATTTTTTAATTTCCCATATCCCATGTCCCATGCTGATGTCCGTGCTTTCTAATGAAATTCAAAAAGGTGTCAATAATGAATTTCGCCGTAATAATGTAGTCGGAGTTAATTATTATTTGATGTACTGTACATAAGATATTCACATGTTGTTATTATATCTTCATGGACTAAAATTAATTAGTTCATATCTTCAATGTGATGGTTAAACAAGAAGGATGGCAAAACCAACAAAGTGTTGGCTCAGTGGAAACAAACTGAGCTCCAAGACATTTTAAGTCAAAGGTCTTAAATTCGAATTCTTAGAATCGCACTTGTTGAAAGAGATTTATTAGTTACTGTCTCTGTCCCGAACAAGAATTAATCATATATTCAAAGGGTATGGAGATACTTTGGGTGTAAAAAAAAAAAAAAAAAAAAAAGATGACAAAAGAAAGAATGGAAAATGACCAAAAATGATGGCTTGAAAAATTTTAGGATTTTACAGGAAATAAGTGGTTAATCAATTAAAAAATTGATGGTTATTTAGTTCATCAACTAGTTAATTTTCTTCGTTCGTCAAAAGGTCACAAAAATTCAATTCTTTGTAAGTCTATATATATATATATCTTCCAAATGTGACAACAATCGGCCATTCCAGCTGTGTCTTCACCATATCCTATTAGTCATATATAGACTTATTTAGCCACCAAAAACCGAAAATCTCTTGTCCACTGTGCCCTCCTTCTCCATCTCCCTCCCTTTGTGGCTTTTATTCCTCTACGTGAATAACACATTATCTGTCTCACTTTCTGGGAAGTTTCTTAACAAAAGAGTCATTGTGGCGTGGGCCCAAAGTGCCTTGACAATATCCTTTTGTGTTCTAATTGGATCATATAGCCACAACGTGTAAAAGCAAGAAAAAGAAGAAGGAAACAAGAAAACATTTTCCTTTCTGAAAGCAATAATATTACACTGTTACTAGATCAGTATTCACGAACCTCTATTTGTTTGATGGAAACAACTTCATGACTTACTATGAGTCTAAGTCTGCTTATTTCTCTAACCTGTAAAATGGGGTGGAATATAAGAATATGATTAGTTTGATCTGAAATATTACTTCTATCCTCATCTTCTCCCATATTTCCAACTCTATAGACCTAATTTATATGTTTTTTTTTCCTTGATAAATATTACTTTCCCCAATAATATGCACTGTAATGTCTTCAAGCCCACTAGTTTCTTCTCTTCTGTTTCACTTTTCAATGCTTATATTTGTTATACTTCAAAAAGAGGAAAACAATTTGGTTGATCAATCATAATTCTCTGTATTTGTGGTTTTGCTTTCAAGATCCTAATTAGTAGCTTCTTCGTAAAAATTTGTAGTTTTGTGTAATCTAGATTAATATTGTTAAAGTGGGGTAATATATATTATGGTAATAAGAATGACATTACTATATGAAAATATTAATCTAGCATAATCTTTTTTGGTCTACGTACTGGAGGTTACGTAACAAGGCATAGTCTATATATGACTTCCTAAAATCACATCATCAACTCCTAATGAGATTTGAATATAATATATTAATCTAGTAAAATAAAAGACGGGGCTTTTGCAAGAGGGATAAAAAACAAAATGGAAAATAGACCATTTTTGGCAAAAAGGAGGGGCAGGAGAGAAATTGGTTTAAGTAATCTCTTGTATGATTTAGAATATGAGTTCAATTCTCCAATTTCCTAATTACCTAACTAAAAAATTTAGCTTCTTCTATCTAATTAGAAGAGGTGCACAATTAATTACCGTAATGTTTCATTAAATTTTTTTGTGAGATCTTATATATAATTTTAGATAATCTAGTTAAATACTTGAAACATTGTAAACAGTGACATGCTTTCCCTTTTTGCCAGCTAGCGTTGTGTTGTTCAATAAAATAATTATTTCCTTATAAAAGGAAGAAAATCCTTTTTTATTAATTAAGGTCTTGGAGGAATATGGAAATCCATTAAAAGAAAATGATGTATGTGAATTCACAGGACTAGAGGTTAATGTCCACACATATATAGTGTACTTATCATCTTTGATATGATAAATATCTAATGAATTGTAGACATCAGATGTAATACATTTTTGACTTGATAGAAGCATTCACATAAGCATTTTCCACAAATATAAACAATACTTGCTCTAAGTCTGCTTAGTTTTGAGTTTTCTAACTTGTAAAATGGGTTAGAATATTAAAATCATTGGGTATAATTAGATCCAACTTACTTGTCCCTGTCCTTAGAAATTCTTTTTCCACGTTAGAGTACAAATTAGCATGATGGAAAGGAAATTGTTTGGTCCACCACTTACAAATTGTGATATAAGAGTAGCTAGTATGAAATTTGAATTATGCAAAAAAGTTGAAGTGGACATATATAATTTGAAATTTGTCTAATCTAGATTAATATTGTTAAAGAGTGGTAATATATGTAGTAGTTGAAATGACATATTACTCTATCAAAATATTAATCTAGAAAGATCTAGATTATAAGTTAAATTCTCCAATTTGTATAATATCCCAGGCAAGAAAATTAGTTTCCTCTATCTAATGACAAAAGAGGTGTACAATTAATTTTAGTACTGTTTCATTAAAGTTTTCGTGAGATCTTATATGTAATTTTAGTTAGTCTAGTCAAACAACTTTAAACTCCATAGACAATGACAGCGTTTTTCTTTTCGCTAGTATTAATTACAATGCCTTGGTCAATACATTAAGTATATCTCCTATAAAAAAGAAGGAAAAGAAAATCCATTTTTATTATAAGATCTTTGAGGAATAGGCGAATCTGTTAAAAAGAGAATAATATATGTGAATTGATAAGCTAGAGATTAATGTCCATGCATATATAATGTGCATTATCATCTTTGATAAATATCTAATGAACTATAGACATCACATGTAATAAATTTTTGAGTTGATAGAAGCATTCGCGTCAGTATTTCTCACCAATATAAATAAGAGTAAAACATTTTTTTAGTTATTGAAAAATGAAATCACTGACAAATTCGTCTACAAAAAATTTTCGGTGACAAATTGACCATTGAATTATTGTTCCGTTGGACAAATTGATCCTTAAATGTCACTAACAAGACTTTATCGGAGGATTAATTTGTCTAACAGAATAATAATTTAAAGACCAATTTGTCACCGAAAATTTTTGGAGAAAGAATTTGTCAGTAGCTACATTTTTCAAGAACTAAAAAAAGGTTTTACTTTATAAATAACTTCATGACTTGATCCAAGTCTACTTAGTTTTGAGTTTTCTAACATGTAAAATGGGTTAGAATATAAGAATCACTTGTGTAACTAGATCCCACTTATTTGTCCCCATCTTTAAAGATTATTTTCCCATTTAAGAGTACTAATTAGCATGATGGAAAGAAATTAGTTGATTCACCACTCACAAATTGTTATAAAACAGTAGTATGAGATTTTAACCGTACAATTTTTTTTTAGTGGATCTAATTTGAAGATTTTGTAGTCCAGATTAATATTGGTAAAAAGTAGTGAGATATACCGTAGTAAAAATAATATTACTATATGAAAATATTAATCCTTCATAATCAATGATGAAAGAGTTTTAGCTTAACAGAGCATATTCTTAATCATAAAGCTAATTTTTTTACCCTTTTCTCGATTCAAATTCTCTTAATTGCAATTGCAGTTATTATTTACTTCTAACTAAAAATAAAGATTACAAAATCCTAAGTTACAGCCAAAAGTTAAAAAAAAAAAAAAAAACAAAAAACAAAACAAAACAAAAAAACACACGAAACTTAGACATTTCCAAGTATATAGACTTTATATGTTCTTTTCTTTTCCCGTCCAAGAATTGCGAATCTTCCAACAAGCTATTATCTTCGTTAACACTAACACCCATGTCTTATCTTTTCTCTCCACTGTACATACATGCATGCAATTAATTCCAGATACCAGCAATCCAAGCAAAAAGCAATTTTCTCTTTCTTCTGCAAACATGGAGAAGACCAAGTTGGCATTCTTTCTTGATATCATTATCATGCTTACTGTCTTTTCCACTTCCAAGACACAGGAATTCCCAGAAGAGAGCAGCCTATCCACTTACATTGTTCTTGTCAAAAAACCAGAAGGTGTGGCATCTCTTCGATCAGAAGAATTGCATGGGTGGTACCAGTCATTTTTGCCAGCTAGCACAGAAACTTTGAACAACGAGCAGCGCATGGTTTTCTCATACCGAAACGTGGTTGCTGGATTTGCTGCAAAATTGACTGTGGAAGAAGCAAAAGCTCTGCAGGAGAAGGATGAGATTTTGTCAGCTCGGCCAGAAAGGATACTTTCTTTACACACAACTCATACTCCAACTTTCTTGGGGTTGCAACCGGGAAAGGGGTTGTGGGAAAGTTCGAACTTGGGCAAAGGCATCATAATTGGAGTTGTGGACACTGGGATATACCCTTTCCACCCTTCCTTTTCTGATGAAGGAATGGACCCTCCACCAGCAAAATGGAAAGGATTCTGTGAATTTACTGGGAAAAGAACATGTAACAACAAGCTCATTGGTGCTAGAAACTTAGTAAAGACAGCGGTTCAAGAGCCTCCATTCGAAAACTTAGCTCACGGAAGCCACACATCTGGCGAAGCCGCGGGAAGAATTGTAAAGAATGCTAGTGTTTTTGGTAATGCCAAGGGCACAGCCGTTGGCATGGCGCCAGATGCTCACATAGCCATGTACAACGTGTGCAACGATAAAGTGGGATGCACCGAAAGTGCAATATTAGCTGCAATGGACATTGCTATTGAAGATGGTGTGGATGTGCTTTCTCTGTCTCTTGGTTTACACTCTCTTCCTTTCTATGAAGACCCAATTGCAGTGGGAGCATTTTCTGCAATTCAGAAGGGAATTTTTGTCAGTTGCTCAGCTGGTAACAGTGGTCCTAACTACAGTACTCTCTCCAATGAGGCCCCATGGATACTCACAGTTGGTGCAAGCACCATTGACAGAAACATCAGAGCAACGGCTAAGCTTGGTAATGGAGTGGTTTATGATGGCCAATCGCTATTCCAACCAAAAGACTTTTCTTCTACATTAGCACCACTTGTGTATGCAGGTGCCAATGGCAACCAGTCCTCTGCCTTCTGTACCCCAGGATCTTTAAAGAACCTTGACGTCAAGGGAAAGGTGGTGTTGTGTGAGCTAGGAAATAGAAACATTACAAGAATTCTAAGAGGGTTAGAAGTGAAAAATAATGGCGGCGTTGCCATGATCCTTGTGAACCTGCAAAATGCTGGCTTTACTACTTTATCTGAGCCTCATGTTCTTCCCGCGGTCCATTTGAGCTATGCAGCTGGGTTGGCGATCAAAGATTATATAAATTCAACCTCCTTTCCAACAGCAACAATATTGTTCAAAGGGACTGTGATTGGAAATTCACTTGCCCCTTCAATTGCTTATTTTTCTTCAAGAGGTCCAAGCAAGTCAAGCCCTGGAATTTTAAAACCAGACATAACTGGACCTGGTGTGAACATTCTAGCGGCATGGCCAGTATCTATAGACAACAAAATACCACAATTTAACGTTGTTTCAGGTACCTCAATGTCTTGCCCTCACCTCAGTGGCATTGCTGCTCTGCTAAAAAATGCGCACCCAGATTGGTCCCCTGCTGCCATCAAATCTGCAATCATGACTACGGCTGATGTTGTGAATCTTGGAGGCCAGTCCATATTGGATGAAAGGCTTCTACCAGCTGACATTTTTGCCACAGGCGCAGGGCATGTTAATCCAGTGAAAGCAAACGATCCTGGGCTTGTTTATGACATCGAAGCAAATGATTACATTTCTTATTTGTGTGGTTTGGGTTACAATGATACACAAGTTTCGATCGTTGTGCAAAGAACAGTGAGATGTTCTGAAGTTAAAAGCATACCAGAAGCGCAGCTGAATTATCCTTCAATTTCTGTTCAACTGGGGTCCACTTCAAAGTTTTACACAAGAACAGTGACAAATGTTGGACCTGCCAAAGCAACTTACACTGCGGAACTTGATGTACCTTTTGCAATTGGTATGAGTGTGAACCCTGCTCAGATAACATTCACAGAGGTGAAGCAGAAGGCTACATTCTCAGTTGAATTTATCCCTCAAATTAAAGAAAATAGAGGCAATCATACATTTGCTCAGGGTTCCCTCACATGGGTATCCGACAAACACTCTGTTAGAATGCCCATATCTATCATTTTCAAGTGAAAATTTGTTCAATTTGGGACATGAAGTGGGAGCTTGATGCTGCATGAATAAATGAGACAAATGTCCGGGAAGGAGCTTATGTGATATGTCTCTCTGTACTGGGTTAATTTCAATTAAAACTTTCTCAAAGTTCAGTCTTATTTCATTAGTTGATCTATAAAAATTAAATTTCCAAGATGTCATTGGAAATAAATATTTTTCTTGCAATTGTAGGGTCTTGAAATTGATGACCCCTTTTTTCTCTCCATGATGGCCTTGGTGGTCTCTCTTCTCAGTATAATTGATATGGCTTTCATTCTATCAGTTTATCCGATAATTGCCTGCATTAGCTTTGCAGAAAGAAGGAAGAGGAGGAATTTCGAGTGTGTCGCCGTCGGATAATGCAGGTTGGAGCTTTAGTCCAGAGAAAAATGCCATAGATAAATTGCGAAGGAACCCTAGATTTTGAACTGATTCCCGTTTCTCTCTCTCTCTGGGCTTATGTGAGGGGAAGAAGATGGGGGTGAAGAATGAAGATGAAGTGTTTGGTAGTGTGCCGTTGGAAGAGCATCGAATATATTTGAAATCGTTACTCAGATAGCTGACAAAAATGAACCTTTTAGGTCGTACGTTGGAAGAAATATTTGGTCGATTTAGTGGCAAAAGATTTAGGTGTGTGAGGGTAAGAGTTTGACTCATATAACTGTATAAAAAATTAAAGTAAAATCGCCAATACAGGTTGACTTAGATAATTTTTTTGGATCAATCATACCTTATTAATGATTTGTAATTGAGTTATACTAAAATCGTCCTCAACGCTTATAAGTTTTGTATTTAAATCTAAAGTTACAGTCAATAGTATCAAAAAAAAAAATTATTCAGCCTACAAAAAACTTNAAAAAAAAAATTATTTAGCCTAAAAAAACTTAACCCAGTCCAGACCTGACCTATATGAAAATTCTTGGTCAATTATTGGGTAATATTCTCTTGGTTCGAGTTTAACTGGGTTGNAAAAAAAAAAAAAAAAAAAAAAAAAATGACCATAGGAGAGAGAGAAAACATCTGCACATCAAGAATCCAAAATTGATTAGTTTTCAAAATCTTCAGGCAGACTTCGATAAATTGTCTTGATTAATTTCAACTTTAGTGAATTGCTTAACCAAACACCCTCACCATTTTTTTTTTCAAAGATAAAATATTTATATCACAATGTATATTTACATATATTTTCAAGAAACTCTAATATATAAAAGAGCAAACATTTAAATTGTTACTTGAGCTATTGCTCGAGGTCACACCCACACAATTTACATCATTTTATTTTGATCTTAAAACATACAATTAATTGGTACATAAATAAATCCTCTATCTGAATGATTAAAGAGGGATTATTCTTTTTCATTTTCTTTTTATATGTAAGACAATTCATATTTTTAGGAGTATTTTTTTAAAGCTTTAGGTTATTAGAATTTCCAATTGTTCAAGAACTATACAAAATATTATGTGTTTGTGTAAGTTAGTCCTTAGTCCGAGTTAAAATTCTTAACACCCAGACCGATAGAGTAAACCCAAAATTTACAAAAAATAAAAAATAAAAAAATAACCCGATTAAATCCAAACATCAGTTAACCCGATTAAATCCAAACATCAGTTAAGTTGATCCAAGTTGGGTGTTTTTTCGTCTTGGTCGGTCCGAGTTGAGTATGCATCATTGAAAAAGTTTCTCGATTTGAATATTGCTAATGAAATTAATTGCGGTGCATCATATATTTTTTTTAAAAAAAAATGCAATCTCTCTGTTTTTTTTTTTTTTGAAAAAAAAAAAAGAACATCAAAGTAGAAGTTCCAAATATTTTCCTCTCCTTCACATACATTATTTACATTATACATAACAACATAAAATTATTAAAATTTCTAATCCTAAAATGGTTAAAAAATTGGATAGTAGAGATGTATAAATGAAGGAAAATTCCAATTTATCCTGAACCAACAGGGCTGAAGATCAATAAGCAAAAGCAATATGCTAATAAACGACGGCTGTTTTAAATATTATCGTTTGGGCTGACCCTTAAATGAAACGACTAGTTTAGCCCTCTTCGTTTTTCATTTTTTATATCCTCTTGGTGCCCACCTCACTCACTGCGTCGAGTCTCAGATTTTTCAGTGTGAAGAGGAGTGAGCATCACTAAGGAAACAGAGCTCAAAAATGGTGGCAAGGCTTCGGTTATTGAGGTTTGAATGCAAGAACAAGCCATGTGTTTAAAATGAGCAAGTGTTTAAAATTGGATTAGTTATTGAGCTAAATCACAGTTTTGTGCATTAAGGTTCAAGATTGGTGTTCTTGATGGAACGCCATTTTTGCGGGGGTATGATAAAGATACTAGTGCAACCAAATCCTAAATTATTGTATTGAATTCAAAGTTTCAAAATATTGTTATTTATCTAGGGTTTTCATTAGACTCATTCAAATCTCAATGTAATCTACTTTTGTATATATATAGTTACATAATATCAATGAAAAACAGTTTTCCCTTTTACTACTTTTCTACAGCATTTATATTATTTAGCTCTTCACTTTCACCAACCTTTTGAGATCTAAAACACAAATGAATTTCGTACAGTTGATACTCGTCTTGTGTTCGGTTGTTGCTTTTTTCTTTAGGTCCTTGTAAACTGCATCCTGTATGTCCCTTGTCTTATATAGTTTGGTCGAATCAGGTACAATAGGTTCTAAATAACGAAGAGCAACTCATTTCAATTGACAATTACCTTTGTAAATCTCAGAATTTCTGTTGAACTCAACAAGGTCTCAATTCTAAAATATTCTTAATTACAACGTCTCACAAGGCATATATTAGTAGGCCCCGAGACATACATATAAAACTAAAATCTAAGGCTAGTTAAGTGTAGAATACCCATTATTAAAAATGGGTACCAGTGTACAATTTTCTATGTTACAATTAGAGTCACAAGTTTACGACTCCTTAGTACATAGCCACCTTTTATTATTGTTCTCCCTCAATTTCAATTGTTGCTGAATAAATTTTTTTTATTGCATAATTTTAGTTAGTTTGATTGCAAATCTAAATTTAGAACTCCCTTCAATCTAACAATCGGTTTTTTTTTTTTCAAATAGAGTTAACATTAGTGAATTTGATAATTGTTAAACTTCGATCCCTGAGAATGATACTCTTCACTTATTATTTACTACTTTTGTGACCCAATACACTTGCCGGTGAGAATTGCAACACATGCATTTGCTTAAAGTCTATAGAATATTCAAAATCATCTTGTCTTGTTTTTTCGCTAGAAATTTTCAAGACACCAACTCTTGAATAGCAACGTTGAAAGACCTGGAGTCCATGTCTTTGGATCAATGCTGTAGGCTTGATCCCACATACTTGTTCAGATTGTTATAATAAGAAAAGTAGTATTTTAAGGCCACTGAATATAACACTAGTAGGAGAGCGATAAGATTATGACCAAAGTCCCAAGTTCGACTTTGTTTAACGTGATTCTTAACTTTGCTATAGGCTTTAGTTTGGAATCCTTCTGTGGTGAGTGCTCAATGTTTAGAATTTGATTTGTTTTCATGTTGAAGATGGAGGTACTAACATCTTATAATAGGAATATTTGGCATCCACAATCTTGCTCAACAATTGTTTCATATTGGTCGTGATTGCACCTATCTTGGGATCATCTTTGTTCATGAAAACTAATAATATTATTATTATTTTTTTTACTCCAAATATTTTTTGTGTTTTCTTTTTTCCTGCTTCCCATGTTTTCTTAATTTGTTTCCTTTTATTTCCTCTCGTTTCTATNGGTTTGCTCACTTGCTGGGTTCAAGTTTCCGAAGGTAACACTTGTAGACCTTCCTCAAGTGACTCAAAAATTCTTGGATTGAGATAGAAAGAAAGGTGAAAAATGAAATTTCATACCATTTCAAAGGTACGAATAAACACAGCTATATATATTATTCTGCCCTTAAGATAAGGAGTTAAAACCTTAGATTCATATATATGTTATTAATCTGTTAGCCCAATTGTTGATGTTAATTCAAAATTATCTCGTAAGTGATATCTTTTTACTAGATAGTAGTTTATCATTACAGAGTAGAACTTGCTTAAAATGTCTTATTAGTTAATCTGTCTTACTAGAAGAAACGAAAATTATTGAAGTTCATCACAATTACGTATTGGCATTAGGTGATACCCCGGACATGTTTAGTATATAAACTATACTAGGAAAATAATGATAATGCTCTTCCTTTGTAGGAGAACAAAACTCCATACTTTTTTGTCTTGAATTGGGTTTAGTATGTGAAAGCTGGCTAATTTGTGAGGAAAATTTCATGCTATATCTTAACAGAGAGACAACAAAAAAAAAAAAAAAAAACAATAAAAAAAAAAAAAAAAAAAAAAAGCAAGAAATAAACCAAGGATATGTATATATTTATAATCATCATAAACCAAGAATATGTCAGATATAACATTTTTTCCACTAGTTGACAGAACCCTCTAACTTCATGGTGTTTCTAGGAAGCTCAAGCATTGAAAATCTTACTCTCTTTTTTTCTTTTTTTAAATTTAATTTGTGGATTATGTCTACTTGATATTTTTGCATCTTTCCAGAATTTCAAAGACAAACTCCATACTTAGTTATCACTCTCAATCATCGGTCTTTATATTTGTCTCGCTGTCACTTATTTACACCTTTCAATTTCACCAAGAATATGCCAGATATAACATTTTTTCCACAAGTTGACAGAACCCTCTAACGCCAAGGTGTTTCTAGGAAGCTCAAGCATTGGAAATCTTACTCTCTCTTTTTTTTTTTTTTTTTTATCCAAGGTGTTTCTAGGAAGCTCAAGCATTGGAAATCTTACTCTCTCTTTTTTTTTTTTTGTTCTTAAATTTAATTTGTGGCTTTTATGTCTGTACCAGCTTGATATTTTTGCATCTTTCCAGAATTTCAAAGACAAACTCCATTTCTAGTTATCGCTCTCAATCATCTGTCTTTATACTTGTCTCCCTATCACTTATTTACACCTTTCAACTTTAACATCTCTTTTTTTCTCCTTCATCATATGGCTTTCCTTTTCTGGAACTGTAGAGAGATGGGATGGAGTAATAGTAGTTGTTCAGAGACATACCCCACATGACCGTGAATCACAGAATTCACAACTTGCTGATCTTCCTTCCTCGCTTCATTATGATCCTGTGCTTGAAATGGGTTCTCGGTCTCTTAGGACAAATAGAAGTTTTTGGGAGCACTGTTTGATTGGTTATATTCCAGCCCTTGCAGTTGAAGGTGATGATTATGAATAGCAGAATTAAATCAGCAGAAAAAGAATAAAAGACCAAAGATTATGGGTCTGTTAGATTTCTATTTTTTAAAATTGTTTTTTATTTTTGAAAATAATAAAATAAAAAAACTTGTTTGAAAGGGCTGTTTTTATTTACATGGAAAACTTCTTCTCACAAAATTATTCTAAAAATAAGAAAATAAAAATAAGAGAAGGTTGTTTTTTTTTTAAAGATTATGGGTCTGTTAGATTTCTATTTTTTAAAATTGTTTTTTATTTTTGAAAATAATAAAATAAAAAAATTTGTTTGAAAGGGCTGTTTTTATTTACATGGAAAACTTCTTCTCACAAAATTATTCTAAAAATAAGAAAATAAAAATAAGAGAAGGTTGTTTTTTTTTTTTTAAAAAAAAAAAACACTTTCAAATACACCAGTAGCTTGAGATGATATAATCTTTGTGTACAGTGTTTCTACTTCCTTCTCCCTTGATGCATTTTGATGAATTAATACTTATCAATAGAAAGGAAAAAGGAAATTTTATTTCAAAGTGACTACTGTTGTAAATAACCCTCATAGATGCTATTATCTTATAGGCTTAATTACAATTTTAGTCTTCTTATTTTAAAAAATTTGAATTCTTTGGTCACTCTTGTTTAAAATAGAACAATTTAGTTTCTCTATATTTATAAAATGTACAATTTTAGTCATTCCGTCATTTCTGAAGTTTAGTTTAAAGTGTAAAATACTCTAATTTACAATCTCATCGCTCAGATTAAAGAGTTACATATTTTGAATCTCCTCACAAAATTTCAGCTTGATCCAACGGTAGGACGTAGCCAAAAATATCAAAACTAGAAATTTTTATCTAACTGCAGATCTAAATTCATTTACTTTTAGATCAAGCTAAAATTTTGTGAAAAGTTTCACTAGACATATCTCTTCAATCTGAACGGTGCAATTATGAATCAAAGAACTTTATACCTTGAAATAGACATAAAAAATTTTGGCTTAAAAACAAAATGATCAAAATTGCATATTTTATAAATATAGAGATACTAAATAGTTCTCTTTTAAACAAGCGGAACCAAAAAGTTCAAGTTGTTAAAATGGAAAGACCAAAATTACAGTTAAGTCTATCTTATATTATAGCTACTCATTGAAGTTTTCACTTGTTGAAAAAACCTCAATTATTTTCCACTTCTTAGAACTCCTGTGATATAATAATTTCAGGCAGACGTGGAATCTTTGATGGTGTTGTGGAAAGCCTACATCAGCACTGGAAGCACAGTCACAGAGAAGTAGTAAAGATCATTACAATGCAGAGAGTATTCAAACAGGTAATCTACACAGCAAAATTGCTTGAGGCAGAGAGAGGTGGAATTTTAGTTTCAGTTGATAAGCTTAAAGAAGGTCATGCTATAATTATCTACCGTGACAAAAATTATAGCCGGCCTTCAAAACAGGCGGCCAAAAATCTACTAACAAAAAGAGAAGCATTGCATAGATCTCTTGAAATGCAGAGAATTGGAGTAAGTTATTGCTTGATTTTGCTTCCAACATTCTCTCGGTGAAATGTGTACATGTTCCTTTCATGTATTTGCCTTTGATTTAATTTTCTTCTCATTTGGGACTGATTTTGACAATGCTTGTGTTAAGATTAGGGATTGAGGTCGGATTTAGAGCTACAGGTTGGGTATAGAGATAAATTGAGTCAGGAGTTGAAGGTCCAATCTGCATAATGAACTAAGCCGGGTTAGATGTATTGGATTCTGAATGTCAAGTTAGATCGGTCTCAAATAGATAAGGTAACAAGTGAAGAGAGTTAAAAGTCCTTGTACCTTCTGCAAAGTAGTATATATAGGGAGGGAAAAAGTATGAGGGTATGATAGTTGTTGGAAAATAAAGAATGAGGGAGCAAGTCCCACATTGATTAGAAATGAGAAAAACAAAAGGTATATAAAGTAGAGTGACACAAAGTCCAAATGCCTTAGGTATTTTGGACAAGTGGCATACTCAACTTTATATATCACATATATGAAGACAATACTCTCTTACAACATGAAAGCTTGGATGGATGGGGCCCACTCATATATTTCAACATGGTATCAGAGCCCACGTGGCTTAACAGCCCAGTTCGATCCAAGACCCAAGCAAGGCAAATATTTAGACCTGTGGCCTCTGAGACTCAAGCACAAAAAAAGAAGCACAAGCCCAGGGAGCGAAAAAAGGAGCGGACCTGTGGCCTCTGAGGCTCGAAGCTTGAAGTACAAGCCCAGACTGAGCTTTAAAATAATTAAAAAATGACAAGTCACAACTGAGACAAAAAGACCAGTTGGACTTGAGGGTGTTGGAAAATAAAGAATGAGAGAGCAAGTCCCACATTGATTAGAAATGAGAAAAACAAAAGGCATATAAAGTAGAGTGACACAAAGTCCAAATGCCTTAGGCATTTTGGACAAGTGGCATACTCAACTTTATATATCACATATATGAAGACAATACTCTCTTACAACATGAAAGCTTGGATGGATGGGGCCCACTCATATATTTCAACAATAGTAATTGTGACAATTAGGCCTTAATGAGCCAAGTTTATTTTAGGCCTCTATGTAAGGATATCTACAGATTTACTTCTTGTTGTCTCAGTCACTTGAGTTTTTTGCACATCAGAAACAACAGACAATCTCAGATTTGAAACTCAAACTAGTAAGTTTTAGTAACATACGCATAGAGTGAGGAATGACGGTGTCTGTGGCAGGTTCTTTGCAAGTTTTGATTCAACGGGCTGGTTGAGGATGTCATAAGCGTAGAGTGAGAGTGTGCAAATACCATTGCTGTAACTTAAAATGAAGTTGAATTGAATGTGGATGTGTGCTGTTATGAGTAGTCTTTGTGGCTCATTAGTCATTACTTCATATGCTCTTGGTGAGTTTTGAACTTCCTGTCACATAAATCAGACACAAAAATGAATTGAAACCCAGATAGTGTTATAAACAAAGTATCTAGCTTTGAATTGCAAAGAAATGAAAGCAAAAGAGAGCCTGAGAAGCAATGCTCTGTTTGGTTCTGGAATAGAGAGCTTAAGAGAAAGCTAAAAGAGGCTTCCTTCCGCTTTCTCTTATCTGCTCTCTCTACCAAGAACCAATCAGAACGTTAAGATTTCTGAAAAAACAAAGCTTCTTAAGCACCTCGATCGCTCAAGGACAAGCTTCGTAAGAAAAAGAAACTTGAGAGAAGAAGAAAATGGCTATTAACAGGTATGGTAGTCTTCTTCCAAACCCCACTGGGTTTGGGGCTTGACAGCTATGGAAGCTTGTTCTAACTCAGCAGATGCGAACACGACGATCATCGCAACTAACACCACTGCTACTACTTTGTTAATAGCCATTTTCTTCTTCTCTCAAGTTTCTTTTATTCTTAGCTAATGTAACCTCAATTTGTGTCTAAGTGTTTTATTGAGTTTTGGGACTTTATATATATCTAGGCACAACATCGAGGAAAGGACTGCACTATATTCAATGGATTTTTGGGATTAAAACAAAAGTTGTTGTAATCCTTTGATTTATGGATCAGAGTAATTATGGGACAAATTTATTGTTGTTATTTTCAGTTTTAACTTTAATTAATATGGGGAGGTGAATTTGAAGGGATTTTTTATATTACAATAATGAATTTGAAGATGGTAAAAACAATTGAAATGTTGAGGCTAGAGGCAAATAAGGAAGGGGCTTTGTCTTATAGAACTCAATGCAGTGAAGTAGCTTTAATGTATTAATTTCACTTTTAATTCAATTAATCAGGTGGTAAATTTTACCAGTAGGGTAAAAGATTTCTATTAATTAGCATCTAACCAAAGATGGATAAAAGAAATGAAATGTTGAGGCTTGATGCAATGAAGGGGCTCTATTTTATAGGACTAGATGCAGTGAAGTAATTCTATCTAGACGTATTACTTGCTGATTTAATTCAGTTAATGGGGGGAGTTTTTTTGGAGTAGGGTAAAAGATTTCTATTGATTAGGATCTGACCAAAAATGGGAAAAATAAATGAAATGTTGAGGCTAGATGCAATGAAAGGGCTCTCTGTGCACTCTATTTAGATGTAGAGTAAAATATATTTTTTTGTCCTTAAATTATTTTTTAAATGTTATAAATTATTTTTTAAATGTTACTTTAGTTCTTGATTTATTTTGTCACTTTAATTTTTGAATAATTATATCAGTCATTCGTAGCACAAAAAATAATTACTTAAATGACTGATTTGGTAGACAGAGTAATTATTTAAATACTAAAGTGACATAAAAAATAAATCAAAGACTAAAGTGATATTTGATAAATAATTTAAGGATGAAAAAGATATTTAACTTTTAGATAACTTGCACTTTTATAATGCTTTTATGTCTTTATTTTAATTTTCTTTGTCTATTACCATCTCAAAACATTTTTTTTTTTAAAAAAAAAAATTTAAAAAAAAAAAAAATCTGTATTGGGCTGAATTGATTGTCCCTCTTTCAATAGAAATAATATCAAGAGGTTATTTATCTATTGCTAAGTAAAGATGATCAGTGCTAGAAGATTTGTGCTAGTTAATTTATACAACTGAATAATTTCAAGTTGAATTTCTCTCTTGTAAGAAGACAAATACAGTTTTTATAATTAGATCAAGAAGATCCCAATGGTGAGATATTGTAGTATCTCAATGTTATCAACAAAAGTAGCAGCATTATATTAATAAAGTTCTATCAAACAAGATAACTGTGGGTTTAATTTCTGTAAAATAACAAACTGAATGATGAATTAAATCTGTCATGTTTAAACCTGCAAAGGTATGCGTAGCTATGCGCTTTTGGAGAAAAAAGACCTTTGAGAAAAATCCATTGGTGTTCTACCTTCTGCAAACCCAAGCTCTGATAGGAGTTTGATTTGGACCAAACCACCCAACAAAAAGGCCCACTTTGATTTTTTTTTCATTACTTCAAAAAAATATGAAGAAACACTTTTAAATTTAAAACAATTACGCTTAAGCTAAAAAGAAAAAAAAAAACTTTTTTAGTTTGCTTTAAAGTGAAGGATTAAACTAATTTTTTTTAGTTTCCTTATAAAAGATAAATAAAATTCAAAATACTTTTTATTAAGAAAATATTTTTATTTTGATGAAGGAAAATTATAATATTATGCAATTCTTTTCAATTAGAGATATTTAGTGGTAAATAAAATTTTCACATTTCATTTTTCAAGTAATTAGTGTCAAATTAGAAAAGTTTCAATTCAATTTTATAGAACATTTTTCAATTGAATTTCACTAGTAGCATATTGTTGGAGAAAAATAATAGAATCAAGCAATTTATGTCAATTGAACTTAATTAGTGATTCAATTGGAAAAATCCAATTCAATTTCATGAAATCTTTTTCCAAATGAACTAAATTTGTATCAAATTGATGGAGGAAAAGTACAATTTTATGAAATTTCATTTCAATTGAATTGAATTTGATTAGTGTTGAATTTAGAAGTATTTGCCCCATTACTCAAAAAAGTCAATTGAGATTGCTTTAAGGATCCTATGTATATTGGCTTAGAGTAACCATGTGTGACATGCTATTAACACTTCAATTCTAAGAACCTATGTCGATTTTAATTTATTGGCTTTATGTAGGAATCCGCAATTTTGCACAAGCCAATGTCACGCATGGGGCTTATTCTATTTTATTTATTTATTTTTGTTTTTTGGGAATTCTATGATAAATGAGTATGTCATGACGTGAAAAATATACGTAATTTTTATATTTTATTGAATATAAATATAATTTATTTTATTTTCTCAAATAAATTTAAAAATAGTTAATTTGTACACGTGTCATTTTTATATTGACTAATTTCATGTAGTATGACATACTACATAAATATAAAAAGTATATAAGAAACCTCATTTGGTTCTTCTTTTATCTTTCGTCTACAGAAGCTGGATCTGCCATTGGAGTTTCCTCATAGCTCTCTTGACTTATTTTCCTCCAAAAGTTCAAAGGAAATTCGAGTTTAAATCAAGTACACATAATAAACTTGAGACAAAAACGGCACTGATTTTTAAATGAATTATGGGGCACTGATGTCAATTACTACAATTACATGGCTTACTTCATAATTATCTAATAAATATGTGCATATTCTTCTATTACTGAAGAAATAACTCAATCCGGTACCCATTGAAAAGAATCATCTTCACTTACCAATAATCTACTGCCACGTCTCCCTGACAGTTCAGCTATCGTACCCTCACGCCCTTCAGATATCTCTCTTTCTCTCTCTCTCCCAGTTCTTCTCTCCCCCAGCTTCACTCGGTCCAATCATCTTCGTCACCTGCTAGAACTCGCCGGTCACCGTGATTTTGTAGGAACCTTCAGGGTTCATTCTCCTTTTAACTTGCCATTTCCATGAATCTGATGGGCACCGTTTCATTGGTTCTTGGTTATCGCTAGTAGCGATTCGCTACTCTCTAGTGCCTCTTTGGTGCACTCCATGCCAGCGATGGTGATGCTGATCCGCTTTACAAGTGAGCTTCACTTTCTAGCTTTAATTTTTCATTTATTTTTTTTTTTTAACAACTGGAAATTTTGTAAATTGAAAGTCCCAAACCCATGCAACCCACCGGCTCCAAACCGCACCGATTATTACCGATTTCATCGGTTGTAAGTTTTGGTTAGTCGTTGACGGGTGGGAATTTTTCCCAATGTCTCCCATTTTCCTCCCATTCTCAAAGATATAGAAAAGGCTGTGCTACATGGTAATTGCCAAAACATTTGGACGCCAATTTGCGCATGTTGTGTAAAATGTTACATACTTCATAAATTAAAATGTATCATTACTTAAATTATGCCAAGAAATATGCAAATTGTTAAGTCAATGCAACTAATTTAATCAATAGATATGCAACTTAACATTTACTTGCATATTTGTTGTTATAATTTACATAAAAGATACAGGTTAACCCATAAAATTTGTATCTTTTTTCACAAAACATGTGAATTGGCATTCCTACGAATATTTTTAGCAATTCAAATGTTAGCAAACTGCAAATCCCATTAACAAATGGAAAAGTTGTAAAAGAATGCATACTGGGTATGTATTTTTCAACTATTTGTTTTGATCTGATATTAATGATCAGATATTTTCTATATCCTTGCTTGGTGGGCCCTTTCAAATGATAGCTGCTGCCCATCTTTTTTAGTTTTCTCTCCCTCAAGAATTTGTATATTTATTTCATGATATTCAATAGATATGCAACTTAACATTTACTTGCATATTTGTTGTTGTAATTTACATAAAAGATACAGGTTAACCCATAAAATTTGTATCTTTTTTCACAAAACATGTGAATTGGCATTCCTACGAATATTTTTAGCAATTCAAATGTTAGCAAACTGCAAATCCCATTAACAAATGGAAAAGTTGTAAAAGAATGCATACTGGGTACGTATTTTTCAACTATTTGTTTTGATCTGATATTAATGATCAGATATTTTCTATATCCTTGCTTGGTGGGCCCTTTCAAATGATAGCTGCTGCCCAGCTTTTTTAGTTTTCTCTCCCTCAAGAATTTGTATATTTATTTCATGGTCTACTAACTAATTATGAGCTTTTTTTATATAATTTGAGCATGTCAACTTTAACATTGGGTTAGAAGACTTGACTCGGCCTTGAGCAGCTTCATACTTGCATCTAGTTTATCTACTACCTTATCTACTGATTAGTGCTTTGCCGGGTTTCCTTACATATCACCGTTAAGCTCTATGCATGACTTGGCCGGTAAGATCATTACTCTATTAAGCTCTATGCTTGAT
>QAOA01002492.1:0-14388 GCA_003255065.1 Cercis canadensis
AGCTTGAATTGTCCCACCCTTGTCTATGAGCGCGAACCTCGCACCAAATGTGCCAAAGTATTTTAGGAACCTTGCGATTGCGACATTCCACCAACAAGACAATTACAACCAAAGAATAAGAATAGAGTTAAGAGTAGTACCTTAAGATTCCAGTCTCAAATGTATGACTTCGACAGTGAAGGGATAGCCGCCTAGCCGGAGAGGAAGAAGGACAGTGAGTGAAAGGGAGAGCGACTGGCAGTGGGGGATGAGTAGTAGGGAAGGGTTAGGGATTTTGACTTACAGATTGGGGGGTGGGGGGGCACCTGGGCAGAGATAGATAAATTGTAGGAAATGAGAATGAGACTCAAATTAATCAAAACGACGTCGCATTGATGTATCAGTTCGGTTCGGTTTTATTTCGATTTTCATTCTGGTAAACTGCAAACCGAACCGGAGTACTCGGTTTTTCAAAAATACAAACTGAAAACTGGATCATTTCACTCGGTTTGACTCGGTTTCGGTTCGGTTGGTTTTGTCAGTTTTTCGGTTTTGGCTTACACCCCTACTAGCAGATGTTCTAACAAAAGGAGTCTCCAGAAAAGTATTTCACATCTCACTTGACAAGTTAGGTATGACTGACATATACGCACCAACTTGAGGGGGAGTGTTGGCGTGAGCTAAGGGAACTGACTGAAATCTTGGAGTGTGATGGTAATCACCACAAGTTTAGGCAGTAATGGTTGTAAATATATAGAAGTGAGATAATCATGCAGTGATTCTGGTACTCCATAGAATTAGGCAGTAATTAGGAAATTATTGTATATATAAAGGTGTGTATATCAATGAATAAAATATATAGAAATTCCTAAAACCATACTCTCTCTTTCCACAGAATCCATCCCTTCTGTTTTTGTATTTCCTGAAGAGCTTTCTACTCTTGAAGATAACCTGACAGCTAAGGCTTTTAAAGACCTTGAAGCCTCTTTGAAGAGTCCTCTTAAAGACATAGCTAGCTCAGAGAGCAACAGACTTTGCCTTGAGAATGCTCTTAGTGTCTTGTGTTGTTCCCAAGCCTACAAAATAGAAAATAATATACAAATAATAACAATAGGTTAGAGAAAAATTAAAGATGTGGTACCAGGATGAGGCACGGGTATCTTATTTTCTTTAAGACAATTCACGCCTCTCGCAGGTGATTTTTAGTATATCCACCAGGTGCAGCGAGTTCTAGACGCGTTGCCTCCAAGATACAACAACCTGGTAGCCACACCGTTTATCCTCCAATATTTTGCACAAATAGGAGGAAAGGACTTTCTCCAACACTCTTCTCTACCCAAGTGTTTACTCACACAATATAAGCAAAGAATATGCACACACTACAATTAGGTTGCACTTACAAATGTATCTCATACTCATTCACAATTGTAGAAGCACATATACATATATATAGTATAGTGTACTATCTTTTCAAATTCTAGCTGTTAGCCACAATTAAATAAATATTATAAGCTTTTAAAACAAAGAATCAAAGTACAAATAAAATAGCCAATTAAAAGCCAAAACCATTTAGCCAATTAAAGTATTTCAAAGCATTTTACAATGCAGTTACATAGCCATAACTGAATAGTTTTAAGGCTAATAACAAAAGCCTTTAAACAATATAAACATATAGAAGAGAAGTTGTAGCATATATAACCGTTAGGCATTAAACATATATTTATTTTTAATAAAATACTAACAATCCCCCACTTATTTTATAAAAAATAAACACAAACACGTAGACACTTGGGTAAAGATAGACTATTATCCATAATAGAGGTAGCATTGCCTTGAACCTCTATTTAGTAAAAATATATATACTTGTTCTAGAGCCAATAGTGGTTTATTGCCTTGAACTATGACTACTTAAGGGAGACAAGACATATATCTTACAAATAATAATCCAAGTGCAATATAGAGCCCTAAGCCCGCACATTAAACCGGCCTTTGTGCGTTATCTTGGTTTAGAATACATGTGAGATATAAACTAACATTAGGAGATAAAGGAGTTAGGACATGCTTAGCATTATTATAACCAAATTTGTTCAAAACTTTCTCTACATAATGAGATTGATGAAGAAAAATTCCATCATGCATTCTAGTGATTCTCATGCCAAGAATAACATTTGCTTCACCAAGATTTTTCATGCTAAAATTATTATGAAGCAAATTTTTAGTACTTTCTATAATAGATAAGCTTGTACCAAAAATTAACAAATCATCCACATACAAGCTTATAATAACGTGAGAATTATCAACATTTTTTAAATACAAACATTTATCACATTCACTAGATTTAAAACCATTTTCAAGCATACACAAATCAAATTTCTCATGCCATTGCTTAGGAGATTGTTTAAGTCTATACAAAGACTTAACCAATCTGTATACTTTATTCTCTTGGCCTTCCACAACAAAACTTTCAGGTTGTTGCATATATATCTCTTCATCTAAATCTCCATTCAAAAAAGTTGTCTTTACATTCATTTGATGAATATACATTTTATGAATAGCAGCAATAGCAATCAACAATCTAATGGATGTAATTCTAGCAACAGGAGAAAAAGTATCAAAGAAATCTAAATCTTCTTTTTGAGTAAAACCCTTACCCACCAACCTGGCTTTGTATTTTTCTATAGTACCATCAGGTTTCAACTTTTTCCTTAAAACCCATTTACAACCAATAGCTACACAACCAAGAGGCAAATCAACTAATTTCCATGTTCTATTAGACACAAGAGATTCCATTTCATCATTTATTGCTTCTTTCCAGAAAATAGAATCATGTGATGCTAAGGCTTCTTGCAAAGAACTTGGAGTATCCTCCACATTATAAATTATATAATCAGGACCAAAATATTTGTCCACTCTAGCTCTTTTACTCCTTCTAGGCTCTATTTCAAAATTTCTTTTAACTTGTAAAGAAGTAGAAGGCGTAGAACAATGAGGTTCATTTTCATTTAAAAATCATTGACCCCCACTATTTTCAAAATTAAAAGAAAATTTATTTTCATGAAAAATAGCATCACTTGATTCTATAATCACATTGTGTTCAAGATTAAAAAAAAAAATCTATATGTTGTACTATTCAAAGTATAACCAACAAAAGCACAAGTAGAAGCTTGAGCACCCAATTTAGATCTTTTCGGATCTACAATCCTCACATAGGTTAAACAGCTCCAAACTTTAAAATAACTCAAATTAACAGGCAGTCAAAATAGCTTCACCCCAAAAACTATATGCATGGAGCACCTGAATGTAAAAGCATAAAATTTGTAAGATTAATAAGAGTTTTATTTTTACGTTCAGCAACTCCATTAGAGGCAGGTGAATAAGGAGGGTAACTTCATGAATAATTCCTAAACTTTGAATAAATTATTCAATTCATTTGATTCATACTCTCTTCCTCTATCACTTCAAAAACGCTTTATTTTCTTTCCAATTTGATTTTCAACTTCATTTAGAAAATTTTTTAATTTCTCAAAGGCTTCACTTTTATGTGCCATCAAATATACATAAGTATATTTTGAAAAGTCTTATATAAAAGTGATAAAATACATTTTTTCTCCACAAATCAAAACACCATCAAATTCACAAATATCAGTATGAATCAAATCCAAAAATTCAGAATCTCTTGTAACACTCTTGTGAGATCCTCTTGTGATTTTTGACATACTACAACAGTCACATTTTTCAAAATGTTTGCTTAGTTTAGGAATTAATCCTAAGTTACTAATCCTTTGCACATATTTGCTATTTATATGACATAAACACTCATGCCAAAAATTAAAAGAAGAAAGCATATAAACAGAACTTGAAGATATATTTTTCATGTCAACATTCAATTTGAACATACCATCACTAGCATACCCTTTGCCCACAAACATTCCATTCTTAGTAATAAGATATTAATCAGATTCAATAGTTTGTTTGAAGCCAGCCTTATCGAAAAGATATGAAGACATAAGATTCTTCTTCATTTGGGGGGTATAGAGCACATTCTTGAGAGTGAGAACACGCCCAGAAGTAAAGTTCAATTTCACATCACCTTCACCCAAAATTTTAGTAGTATGGGCATCACCAAGCATTATTTTCTTGGGATTCTCATAGGGTTTGTACACCTTGAACCAATCCTTTTCAAAACAAACGTGCCTAGTAGCACCAGAATCAGCCCACCAACCCTTAGACCCTTCAAGCATGTTAACTTCAGTAATCATAGCCACAAGTGGCTCTTCGGTAACGTTGGCTTGAAGATTGGGCCCACGTTTCCAGTATCTACAACTTTTTGCATAATGCCCATGCTTGCCACAAACAAAACATGAAGAAGGTCTAAAGGGTGGTTCATTTCTCTTTTGGGTGAAGTTGCCCTTATTATTATATGGACTTTTCTTGTATGATTTTTTCATCCCCTTTTTATATGGCTTCAAAACAATATTTTGATTCTGACCTTTAGGCAAAGAGTCACTAGTTCCAAGAGCATGTACCTTGGTGGTAGTTGTGGAACTACCATTACCGTTTTGAGTCATAAGCATGTCTTGGCTTCTAGCTTCTTCCTCCACTCTAATGTGAGTGATCAAACTCTCCAAGCTTGTTTCCTTTTGCTTGTTGAGATCACCAACACCTCCATTAGATTTGATTGTAGGATCCATGGGAAATAAGTCTAGATTTGAATTTGTCTAAAAATTGTTGTTCCCAAGCCTACAAAATAGAAAATAATAAACAAGTAATAACAATAGGCTAGAGAAAAATTAGAGATATGACACCAGAATGAGGCACGGGTATCTCGCTTTCTTTAAGACAATTCACGCCTTTCGTAGGTGATTTTTAGTATATCCACCAGGTGCAGCAAGTTCTAGACACGTTGCATCTAGGATACAACAACCCGGTAGCCACACCGTTTATCCTCCAATATTCTGCACAAATAGGAGGAAAGGACTCTCTCCAACACTCTTCTCTACCCAAGTGTTTACTCACACAATATAAGCTAATAATATGCACACACTACAATTAGGTTGCATTTACAAATGTATCTCATACTCATTCACAATTGTAGAAGCACATACACATATATATAGTAAAGTGTACTACCTTTTCAAATTCTAGCTGTTAGCCACAATTAAATAAATATTATAAGCTTTTAAAACAAAGAATCAAAACACAAATAAAACAGCCAATTAAAAGCCAAAACCATTTAGCCAATTAAAGCCTTTCAAAGCATTTTATAATGCAGTTACATAGCCATAACTGAATAGTTTTAAGGCTAATAACAAAAGCCTTTAAACACAATAAACATAGAGAAGAGAAGTTGTAACATATAAAACCGTTAGGCATTAAACATATATTTATTTTTAATAAAATACTAACATCTTGTCACATTGTTCTTCTGAAGATTGAGCACTGCTGGTTAGAGTTAAAGCTACAATAGATTCTCTGCACCAAAACTTGCCATCTATTCTGTCTTCCTTCAAGCAAGCCACTGCCACCATTGACAAATTTACAGCACTTGAGAAAAATGAGAAGTCTATCAAGGAAGAACTCCCTCAATGAAAAAAGATGGCCATCACCCTTATATCCGATATTTCAAAGACTGCAAAGTCCATGTCTAAGGCTCAACAGAAGGAAGCATGTTTGAAGGAGCAAATCTCTCGGTTGCAACTAGAACTAGAGAGCACAGACAAAGAAATCAATAATTGTGAGGTTAACCTATCATCTCTTCAAGAGCGAAAGAAGAAGTTTCTTGCAGACGTCGTAGGATTGTAGAACGAATTTGAGGCTGTGACAAAAGACAAGTCACAAATGTGGGAAGATCAAAGGAAAGCTCAGCAAGAATCAATTGAAGTGAATTACGAATGGTATGCTCTGTGCAGCCAATTTGAGCAAGACTGCACTGCCGCTAGAAATCCACCTTAAGTGTCAAAGGCTTTTGTAACTAGATGGTTTGGTCTTGTATTCAAAGACTTGTATTGTTGGTTGAATCTTGAAATTTTAACTTAAGATCCCTAGAACGTTGGTAATTTCTGAGGAAAGCTTTCTTCGTTGCATTTAGGCATATTTTCTAGTGTAATTGAGAATTGAATTTGTGAGTGGTATTGAGAAAATATTTATAATTCATACATTGATTTGATCTTTTCTGTTCATTCTTCCATGAATATATGTATTAGTTTCTTTCTTTCTTTTATTTACCAACATAATTAATAGTTAAACTGCATCATTTGTGTGCAGACTCTATCTACTCAGCCATATTCTTGTTTTTTTTTTTTTTTTTTTTTTTTTTNAAGCCATAGTTTTATTTCAAGATGATTTTCCTAACATCAATTATCCACTTGTTAATAGATGAAGTGGGACATTAGTATGAAATGATGGTAACTGATTTCTTTTTCACTAAAGTTTGTAATTTTACTTTATAACATGTGTCTTAGCATTCTAGTAATTGCTTTTTAACTGAAGTTTCTTCTTACTATAGGTGCTGTAACTCTGTTAAGAGGCCTACTTGTAACTGTATATCTGGCCAGGATTTACTGATAAAGAATTTAACTGCTAAAATCTTGGCAGTTATCCTCGGCTGCTTTTGTATTCATTAACTATAACCTATCAGTAGAAATGTAACTTTCTACACGTGGAGTAAAGTATCAATGGTTGCATTTATTTAGCTTTAGAATATATAAAGTGTGGAGAAAATTGACCATCTAAAAGAATCAACTAATGCCTGTGGAATTTACCATCACAATAAGGCCCCTTGTTTCATATTGATTACTTTCCGTAGGAATTAATTTTAAAAAGAATCAACAACTCAACCAATGCCTATGGAACAAGCACTTGAAGAAAATTTACCATCTAATTATGTACATTCATTATGGATGAGAACTTAACTAAAAGAGAAAAGTGTTTCAGCATCAAAGAAATTACAACTTATTTATCTTTACACAAAGGAACAAAACGAGTAAGATGATCCTAATTAAATTTGACAAAGCTATTTATGAAAAATATTGACAAGTAAGTTGACTATCATTATGATATAGGAATAAAACAACCATCAGCAAATCAGGCACAAGTGAAATATGATGTACATCCTAATGATTCACAAAATGACAAATATGCAAAACTTTTTTTGGCACATGACAAATATGCTAATTAATTTACTTTTTATTTTTGGGTTACTAGGAATCATAATGTGCTAGTAAAAGAAGAAATGAATACATGATTGGAATAGAACCCTTGACAAATATGTAAATTTAATTGTAAAAACAAATAACAAATATAGAAACAAGCATGAAAATTGATA
Organism: Cercis canadensis; assembly: GCA_003255065.1. Taxonomy (NCBI): domain Eukaryota; kingdom Viridiplantae; phylum Streptophyta; class Magnoliopsida; order Fabales; family Fabaceae; genus Cercis; species Cercis canadensis. The sequence continues at coordinate 7,304 of QAOA01002492.1, forward strand.
TATTCTATAAAGCTACAAATGGCTTGATTTGTAGCTGTTTTTATAACACATACATCATATATGGAGATTAACTTTCTATTTTGTTGTATATTTAATTATTTGTGTAATAATAAATAAATATATTTTTTTTCTTTCAACAAGTACAAGTGCAAGCCAAATCTATTGGGGTGTTTCTCGTATCCCTTCCTCCTCACATTTTTCTGATCTTCAAACAAATCCTTCTACCCAACATTCACGGTTACGAGACAAGGTTGGTGTCCTAATGTTGTTGATGGCTCCAATTGTGGGATTGTGGATACAAAAATCCTATTGTAAATCTGTAACTCTTATCCTCTGTATTGTAACACTATAAATACATCATATTAGAAATACTATCAATGCTTTTCCCTTTCCATTCATTATGTAGTTTTTACACTAATTAACAAGTAATAGGATTCACCTAATTTGAAATTGGAAGGAAATAACATTTTCTTAACGATAAGTGCTTATCATATGGGCAGGACAAGGTGGGAAACATGATTATATTATAGTTAACAAAATTTGCATAAATGTAGGCCTTAATTAAATTTAAGAAATTCTGAAAAAATATGAGAAAAATAATGATGGATATAACACTACTTTTTTGTTAACATCATATGAAGAAATATTTTTAACATGTTAAATTTTATTTATTTTTGGTTATGTTTTTTACACATTAGTTAATGACATACTATATCATATTGGTTGACGCATGCTGCTGTACAAAACAAAAAAAGTTTTAAGTGAATTCATTGAAAATTAGACTATACCAATAAGTGCCAATGTTTTTTTTTTTTTTTTTATTATTATTGGTTACATGCCAATGTCAATGTTTGATATAGTGATATAGTTTACTATTCAAGTGGTGTGTAAATAATATTTCTCTATCATATATTGTCATGTTTTCAGAGTATGATTCAAGAGAGGCAACCATTGTGTAAATGTGTAAAATAATGTCTAGCTAATCTTGTTTGGTTTGTTTGGTCAAAAAGTGAAAACAAAAATCCTGTTTAGCAAAAGCAGTTGGAAATTCAAATCTTTGATTTGGATTCCACAAAATCTCTCATTAGCATTGAATCACGATGACCCCAAAATTGATGAGTAAATTAGTGGGGCATGCAATCCCATCACAAGGCAATCATGGTTTGTAAAAGGATAATCAAATTTTAAAAATGCTCTAAGATAGTTGCTCAGCTCAATCACATTTTTTACTCCCCTGTTATTAATCATCTCCATGCCCCCTTCTCCTTTCANATATTGTCATGTTTCCAGAGTATGATTCAAGAGAAGCAACCATTGTGTAAATGTGTGAAATAACATGTAGCTAATCCCTTTTGGTCTGTTTGGCTGAGACATGAAAACAAAAATATTGTTTAGCAAAAGCAGCTGAAAATTCAAATCCTTGATTTCGATTCCACAAAATCCCTCATTAGCATTGAATCACGATGACCCCCAAAATTGATGAGTAAATTAGTGGGGCATGCAATCCCATCATAGGGCAATCATGGTTTGTAAAAGGGTAATCAAATTTTAGAAATACTCTGAGATGGTTGCTTAGCTCAATCACCTTCTTTACTCCCCCTACTATTAATCATCTCCATGGTCCCCTCTCCTTTCAATCTTTGTTATTTCTTTGAATTTATTGCACATAAGCTAAATTTAATATTGTGATTCTTTGAAATTTTTTTGAAATTCCTTCTCTCTCAAACTAATTTTACTTCTCACACAGACGTTTCTGTAATGGAAGAGTGGGATTCATACCTATGGCTGCTGCTGCAATGAAAACCTCACACCAGTTGTTCAGGAGCTTGGAGGAAAATCTCCACTTGTTCCTGGTACATATTAACATGTATATCTGAGAAAGAGTTTAGAATTTAGCCACAGTTTAGTAAGAATGTTTTAGTTCTGTCTTTTGCTGACTAGGACTCTGTTGCATACATCATGCAGCCTAGGAAGAGTTGAGTGGTACGATTATGGAGTAATATAATAACATAGTGGGAAACATTTTTGTCTCTTTATGTGTATATGTGTGAAAATGAGAGACCAGCCAGCTTCACCTGCAAATAAAATATGGTTAATTAAGTACATATTTGTGATCCACTCAACAGAAATGAAGATCAAATATGGTGGACTTGAATTGTGACATCAAGGAAGCTAACATCGATTGTCTTGCTTTAGTTTCTTTTCGTCCAAATGATCAAAACCTGTGTGAAGAAGCACGTTGAAGTGTTTAATTGCAGAAATTTATGGTTTCCAACCTTATTTATTTGTTTAAATGGTTCATGATTCGAGCATCTATTGAAATGCTTTGTTCTTGTTTGAAATTTGAAGTAGAATTGTATTCTCTTTATTACTATAGTATGTGATGTCTCATTTCATTTATGTGCTATTATGTGGTTAATTGATTTTATAGAGTGATTAAGCCTGTATTAGTTCAAGGCCAAGTACAGAATAAGATGATAGACTAGATGTTAGAATTCTACTAGATAAGTCTTGGGATCTCGACTTTCTGTTTTACTCCACCCAATCATGGTATTGGCTATAGGAACAAATTGTTGCCATGGAACTAAATATTTGAATAAAAATGGTCAACACATTCAAATCTCATTTTTATTTCCTTTTTGATTAACAAAAACTTCATTTTGCGTATCAAGCATGCTATTGATTTGTTAAAAGGAATATGAATTAATTACAAATTTTATACTAAAACATTGTATTATTTTTAGAGTACTAATTAATAGTTAAAAATTGCAATGGTGGACTCACAAATAATAGTTACTTATATTATGATGTATAACTAAAACATTTACTTATGTTATAATTTAGTTGAGATATACAATAATATTAATTTTTTAATACAATCAAAACTTAAAAATGTGAAAACAAACGAAAATAGTGCAATTTATCATCTTCAACCTATGAAACAAGTACGCAAAACATTCTATTTATAATTAGTTAAAAATTTTAACCTAGGTACCATAGGATTTAACCTTGAAAATATTAGCTTTCAAATAGAAAAGTTATGCAAGTTGAGGTTATTCTGTGGCTAAATCCATGGCAAATTTATTGTAGTTGGTTTTGAAGTTTTTTCATGGCAAATTCTGTGACTAATGACATAAAATTTTATTTCGTGACAAATAAGTTCTGCATGTAATGTGTTTACAAGAAAGACCTAATCATAAATCAACACATTAGATTATGCATAACAAGTTTGGCCAATAACTAATTACAAACTTTAATTAAAGCAGAAAAATACTATGATTTGCTTTCCTCCATATCAGCAGGGTATTCATTTTAATTTTTTTTTAAAAAAAGACTTAATTGTAATTTTGGTTCTCTTATTTTAACAATTTGGATTTTTTGGTCTCTTTTGTTTAAAAATGAACAATTTAATCCCTCTATATTTATTAAATGTGTAATTTTAATCCTTTTATCTTTGAGTCAAAATTTCTTAGGTCTAGTTTAATGTATAAAGTTCTCTAATTTATAATCCGTTTAGATTGAAGAACAATGTCTTGTGAATCTCCTTACAAAATTTCAGCTCGATCTAACAGTGAATGAATCTAAACCTCCGGTTAAATGAAAATTGCTAGTTTTGGTATTTTTAGTTGAGTCCCACCATTGGATCAAGCTAAAATTTTGTGAGTATGTTTACAAGTTGTAACTCTTCAATATGAACAGGGAGATTGTGAATAAGAGAATTTTATACTTTGAACTAGACTTGCAATTTTGACTCAAAGATGGAAGAACAAAAATTACACATTTTATGAATATAGAGAGACTAAATTATTCATTTTAAAACAAGAGAGACTAAAAAATTCAAGTTGTTAAAATAAAACTACCAAAATTGCAATTAAGCCAAAAGAAAAAAATAAATTAGCGGGGAATTTATGTATCCTTCCACTGTTATCTTTAGGGTATGCTAGAAGCTAACCATAGGATATTTCTGAAGTTGCAGAGTGCAGGAACAGCAGTGATGCCTCTGTTGAGAATAAACGAAGATGGATAGTTGTGGTGGTAATAATTTAGAAAGAGAGGCAGCAACGTGCTTTCATGGAAAAGTAAGGGTAACAAATACAAGACTTTCTTTAGTTCATTCATGGAAAAGTAATGGTAAATGATAAAAGACTTTTACTTGAATTATTTATATCACTGTATTCTTACATTTGCATTTGACTTTCACGATGAAGTTTTTATTGTTCCTTAATTGAGGTTTGGATGAACTGATAATGAAGAAAATCATCATTTTATTGGATATTTAGCTGAGATTTCTCTCCAACAATTCTTTCTCTGATTTTTCATCTTACTATATTCTATAATTTTAATTAATCCATCAACTCTTTATTTGGAGATAAGGATACTTGGGTGGACTGAGTCAAACTCGGGGCACACCTTCCAGCTGAGTCAACTCGGGGCACACCTTTCTGTCACGTTTCTATTGCTGGTTTAACATACAAGTGCCCAAAATACATGTATTTATCATGCATACGATAGGATAAGTAGGAAACTTGTATTTATCTTAACTACTTAACAGAGGTAGCTACCAAGTAGGATACGTACGTACTAGTGTATATATATACTGGTTTACTGATTTAATGAAGATGAGGAAAACACTTTTCCCTACATGGTATCAGAGCTACGCACTTCATACTAAAGGTTTTGGATTTCTTGAACAAACCGCCATGACTGACAGATCTGAAACTTCTAAGAAAACCCCATCTCCATATGACCTAAGCTCTAGTGATAATCCTGGAAGTGTAATCACTCAAGTCCAGCTGCGAGGAGAGAATTATGAAGAATGGTCTCGGGCCATAAGGACATCACTGCGAGCTCGAAGAAAGTGGGGATTCATTGATGGAACGATTGCACGACCAAAGGATACAACACCAGAGATGGAAGATTGGTGGACTATACAATCCATGTTGGTGTCATGGATTTTGAACACCGTGGAACCTGGGCTGCGTTCGACCATTTCATATATGGAGAATGCTAGAGATTTGTGGTTGGATATTCAGGAACGTTTTTCTGTGGTGAATGGGCCACGGATACAGCAGCTAAAATATGAACTGGCGGCATGCAAGCAAGGTGGAATGACCATGGTGGAGTACTATGGAAAACTAAAAAGACTGTGGGAAGAATTGACAAATTATGAACAGATACCAACTTGTATCTGTGGTAAGTGTGCATGTGATATAGCTTCAAAGCTTGAAAAGAGAAGAGAAGAAGAGAGGGTGCATCAGTTTCTCATGGGGTTAGATGACATGTTATATGGAACAGTGCGTTCCAACCTCCTTGCCACAAATCCTTGCCCTCCTTGAATCGGGTATACTGCACACTCATCCAAGAGGAACGAGTGCGCACTATTACGAGAGGAAAAGAAGACCATAAGGAAGTGATGGGGCTAGCAGTGCAGGCTGGAACAAAGGCAAAGGGCCGCAGTGACATGAGATATAAATCCATGGTTTGTGCCTACTGTAACAAGACTGGGCATGATGAGGCAAGTTGCTTTCTCCGCATTGGGTATCCTGACTGGTGGGGAGAACGTCCACGAGGGGATGGTCATTTTGGTAGTAGAGGAAGAGGACATCAACGTGGCACCCGTGGACGAGGAAGCCATGTGCGCGCCAACACTGCGCACACATTTGGAACCGGAATGCATGGTGAAACGGGAACCACTGGAACCAAGGAGAGCTCAGGGCTATTGGGTTTGAGTACTGAGCAGTGGAATACCTTGCTGGAAATTCTGGAACATCGCAAGCCAAATCCAACTAAACGAATGTGTGGTAAGCATGATATGTGGATCATTGATACAGGAGCATCAAACCATATGACGGGTGATCTCCGAAACTTGATAAAACTGCGAGACGTACCAGGTTGCCCTATTGGATTACCAGATGGCCAACATGTTACTGCCACTAAGGAAGGAATGGTGATACTGGATGGGGGTTTAAAACTGGAGAACGTGCTTTATGTGCCTAAACTTAACTGTAATTTGATCTCTGTGTCACAATTAAGTGCTGGAACAAATTATGTTGTACAATTTACTAACAATATGTGTGTTATACAGGACCGCACTTCGAGGATGCTAATTGGAGTGGGTGAGTGCAACGACGGGCTCTATTTCTTCCGCAACATTCCACATCCAAAGGTGCACAAAGTTGGGGGAGAGAATCAGGTTGAGCTTTGGCACAAAAGACTCGGACATCCTTCTTTGAAGACTACTTGTCTTGTTCCTAATGTTGGCAAATATAGTGATAACTTGAATAAAGTCTGTGATGTATGCCAAAGAGCCAAACAAACTAGGGATAAATTTCCTTTGAGCAATTATAAAGCATCTGATATATTTGAGCTTATTCATTGTGACTTGTGGGGAGCTTATCGAACTCTCTCTTCATGTGGTGCTTCCTACTTCTTAACCATTGTTGATGATTGTTCACGTGCCCTTTGGACCTTTCTGCTCATTGATAAGAAAGAAGTATCTAGAACATTGATGCACTTTATTTCTTTGGTTGAAAGACAATTTAATAAACAGGTGAAAATGATATGCAATGATAATGGGACAGAATTTGTAAGTATGAACAACTACTTCATGGAAAATGGCATCATATTCTAGACTTCCTGTACTGGCACTCCACAGCAAAATGTAAGAGTTGAAAGGAAACATAGACACATATTGAATGTGGCTCGTGCACTGCGGTTTCAAGGCAATCTTCCCATACAGTTTTGGGGTGAATGTATTTTAACAGCTAGCTATTTAATTAACTGCACTCCTTGCTCAGTTTTAAATGGAAAGATGCCTTATGAGGTTTTATATGGACGCTCACCTGAGTATAATCACTTGCGAATCTTTGGCACATTGTGCTATGCCCATAACCAACATAGAAAATGAGATAAATTTGCAAGTAGAAGCCGCAAGTGTATTTTCATAGGCTATCCACATGGCAAGAAAGGATGGAAGCTGTATGACCTGGATGAGAAGCAATTCTTTGTTTCCAGAGATGTGACTTTCTTTGAGAATGTCTTCCCTTTTTGCCAAGAGAATGAGGCTAAGAATTTCCTCACACCCA
>QAOA01002492.1:14528-48544 GCA_003255065.1 Cercis canadensis
GGGGGGGGGGGGGGGGGCACTCCTACTATTGAGAACGATGCACCTAGCCCAGATTCTGCAGCGCCTACTTTAAACACCACTGATTGCCAACGTGAGGAAACACCGGTAGTGGAAACTAGAGAACCACTCGACGGTGAGAGGTCAGGACGTGGACATCGCATAAAACATCCCTCTGTGCATTTGCACGACTATGTCACCAATACCATTCAGAGTTGAGCCCCGTCGCTGCCTCACTTGCCCAGTCACATCCATCAGGTGCGCCCTACCCCATAACACATTATGTAAATTGTAACAAGTTTTCTTTGCCCCATAGACACTTTCTTGCAGCTCTTACAATAGAGCGTGAACCTGTGTCGTTTCGTGAAGCTGTCAAGGATGTTAGGTGGAGACAAGCCATGCAACATGAAATAGTTGCACTTGAAAATAACAAAACATGGGTGGTCCAGCGTTTGCCACCAAACAAAAAGGCATTAGGATGTAGATGGGTGTACAAAATTAAATATCATTCGGATGGAACAGTGGAGAGATTTAAGGCCAGGCTAGTGATCTTCGGCAACCATCAGGTGGAATGTATCAATTACACTGAGACCTTTGTACCAGTCACGAAAATGGTCACTGTCCGCCTAGTGCTCGCTGTGGCTGCTACCAAATGATGGGAACTGCATCAAATGGATGTCCACAACGCCTTCTTGCATGGTGATCTTCACGAGGAGGTGTACATGAAATTCCCTCCCAGTTTTGACGTCTCACACCCTGGTCTGGTTTGTAGGCTATATAAGTCACTATACGGGTTAAAACAGGCCCCACGGTGTTGGTTCGCAAAACTCTCTAGTGCACTAAAGCATTATGGTTTTACTCAATCCTACCTGGACTATTCCTTGTTTACTTGGAGGAGTACGAACGTGCAGTTGGTCATCCTGGTGTATGTCGATGATTTGATCATTTCTGGCAATGATGCTCATGCCATACGATGTTTCAAAGCCTATCTGAGTAGATGTTTTCACATGAAAGACTTGGGAATCCTAAAATATTTCTTGGGAGTTGAAATAGCATGGAATCCCTCCGGCCTCTACTTGTGCCAGCGAAAGTATGCTTTGGATATCATAGCAGAAGTTGGGTTACTAGGTGCTAAACCGGCAAACACTCATTTGGAATAGAATCACAAACTTGCTCTCGCCGATGGACCTATTCTCCATAATCCAGAACGGTATCACAGATTAGTTGGACGTTTGATTTATCTTTGTTTTACTCGGCCTGAGTTATCTTATTCTGTGCATACCTTGTCCCAGTTCATGCAACAACCGCGTGCAGAGCATTGGGAGGCTGCTTTACGAGTGGTTAGATACTTGAAAGGCAATCCTGGTCAAGGTATCCTTCTGAGTAGTAGATGTACTCTAAAGCTAAATGGGTGGTGTGACTCTGACTGGGCTAGCTGCCCCTTAACGCGTCGCTCACTTACGGGATGGATGGTGCTTCTCAGCAACTCACCAATTTCTTGGAAGACCAAGAAACAACATATAGTGTCTCGCTCCTCGGCTGAGGCTGAGTATCGAGCTATGGCAACAACCACCTGTGAATTGAAGTGGCTTAAAGGAATTTTAGCTTGTCTTGGTATCACACACTCTGCTCCTATGCTCCTTCACTGTGACAGTCAAGCTGCCATGCACATTGCACACAATCCCGTCTTCCACGAACGCACCAAACACATAGAAGTGGACTGCCATTTCGTCCGGGATGAACTCGTGCATGGTAACCTTAAAACCACTTATGTTTCGACACATGCACAACTCGCGGACATATTCACCAAGGCACTTGGGACAAAACAGTTTCATTGCCTCCTTCGCAAGTTGGGCATCACGGATCTTCATGCACCAACTTGAGGGGGGTATTTGGAGATAAGGATACTTGGGTGGACTGAGTCAAACTCGGGGCACACCTTTCTGTCACATTTCTATTGTTGGTTTAACATACAAGTGCCCAAAATACATGTATTTATCATGCATATGATAGGATAAGTAGGAAACTTGTATTTATCTTAACTACTTAACAGAGGTAGCTACTAAGTAGGATACGTACGTACTAGTGTATATATATACTGGTTTACTGATTTAATGAAGATGAGGAAAACACTTTTCCCTACACTCTTTCATCTCTGTTTTAATTTTGACTATTTCTTTCTTAACCAGCAGAATCTCATCATGAGCTAAGTTCTGAAAGTTTAGGAGAGTAGCAGCTGATAAAATGCTGTAATTAAGTTTCTATCTTTAAGAATTTGTTGTTAAAGCAATTGGAAGATTGCAGTGAAAGCAGGAAGGTGGATGAGCCAAGCATACAGGATTATGGCAGAGCCACTACCATGGAGAAGATTTTGTATTGTTTTCCCTTTATTCTTTTTTTTGTATTTTTGGTGAGACAGAAGATTTTGTTGATATAGAAAGTTTTTTTTTTTTTTTGTTACTGTTGATATAGGTAGGTCTTGGTCATATCTATTTGTTACCTGTTAAGTTCTGCAACTTTAATTGTTGGGGATAATTACCAAAAAATAATAATAATCTTTTTATTTTTATATTTTATTTTATTAATGTCACGTTTTATTTAATGTTTAAATATGATATAAGTTAAATTACCTTCAATTAATATAGAAATTTTTTTTACTTTGACTAAAAACTTTTTATATTAAATGACAACTTTTACAATTGACTAAAATTTATTTATATTAAATAAAGATAAATTAATCTATATTATATTTAAACATTAAATAAAGTGTGACATTAGTAAAATCAAGTATGAAAATAGCGGCTCCTAAAAAATATAATATAATATTTAGTGATTACTTGTGTTTTCAATGATATTTTTATTTTTCAAATAATTTTTTTTAACTTTTTTCAGTAATTCTCCCTAATTGTTAACCCATAAAAGTTAGATGCCAAATATGTTAGTTATAACTCTTTAAGCTTTAAATATTTTTTTTTTACTCGAAGATAGAAATTCATTGATAAATGAAATTAGTAAGAGTAATATGTGCGGAAAACTAGAGCAAAAACCACAATAGAAAGTGATTTCCGAGCACACATGGCCAACATCACAACCAATAGAGTGAGAAATAAAAGAGTACAATGGCTCATGTTTCTTAAATTTTCTATATTTTTCAAAAGATTAGATCATTTAAAGTTAAAAGTACACAACAGAGGATAAAATACAAGAGAATAATTGTTGATAAAAAAAATTAACAATAAAGATATATACACTTAAATAAGGAGTTATAAATTTTTTAAAATTTATTCTCTTAATTTTCTCAAAAATAACTATAAGAGTACACTAAAGTGATCAAATTTAATAAAAATAATTATTTTTTACTATCACTTAAATCTTTAAAAATAATTATTTTAATTTTTTTTTTAACTTTTAAAACTCAAATTATATAATTTTTTTTTCTGTTTAAGTACGGAAGTGATATTCACTTTTTCAAGACTAGAATAACCTCTTTAGTAAAATAAAGAAGAGCAAGTGGATAGCGGAATCAGCTAGCAAAAAGTGCTTACTACTGCTCACAGATCACAAGCGACTTGAAAAGTTGAAACTCAGAGTGGAAGTGGAAATCACTAAAACTAGTTAACATTTGTGTTGCTGCACCTCTTACATGTTGTCTGTTGGTTGCTTACTGTGGTGATCCTCAGTCAGGCCCAGTATAAGATAAGACCCCATACCTGATGATCCAGTAGTACGAGATTCGGTAGGTCGAAATCCAATTGTTTGTACACCTCTTGACTCACCAGGTCATGGTCTCCGTTTCCTATAAATAGCCTCACCCGCTGCAGGTAACGGGACCTTTTTTGTACACTTTCTCATAATTAATATTATGAAGCTCATACTAAACTAATTTGATCTTCAGAGCCTGGAAACATAAACCCAGCCCAATCATTCTATTTTCAGGATAGCTCGGACAAGACCGACCTAAGAGATCTCCAATCTCCATGACGTCACCCGACCTCAAACTCAGACATCATCATTTGGTGCCGTCCGTGGGAAACTCGACCAACCAGATTTCCTTCAATACCTACAAATCTTATTGGCTAATCCTGAGTCTGGCATAATGGGCGTGGATGACCCGTCCACCTGATGCGATTCAAGGTAGCACTGTCAAGGATACCAAAGATGTCGAGGCAAGGGTGGAAGTCGAGGGTCCGTTGACAAGGGCACGGGCCAAGAAGTTGCGAATCAATGTGGGATTATTATTGCAGCAAGCTTGCAAGGACTATGTCTTGGAGGGCAGAATTGAAGGGCAAGTCCAGCTGGTCACTTGCATTTCTGCCCAGGACGAGGAACACGACCATGTTCCTACTGAGACTAGGTCGTGTCCTGCTACCCGAGAGGGAACACGGCCATGAGCACAAACCGTGTCCAGACCGTGTCTAAAATGGAGCTCTCTGGAAGATGAACACGGGCCGTGTTAAGGCCGTGTCATGGACGTGTCGCGCCGTGTTAGTTCTACGAGTTTTAATTCCTTTTTGTTATTTTGAATTAAGGCTTGTTAGTTTTCTCCTGAACTATATAAGGAGCTGAAGGCCTTTGTCCTTAGGAAGAATAAACCATTTTGATAATTGAAATTGAGAGTTTATCTTCTCTTTTCTCTCTAAAGAGAGCTTTGAACCAGCTAGGCTGAAGCTAGCTTGGTTTCCTGAATCTTATCACTCCCTTTCCTTTCCTTGAATCTGGAGTGTGGCGATTCCTTCATTCTTCATCATTGAACACGTTGGTTCTTGATTTATCATAGTGTTTGGGAGGTTTAGCTTGTAAGCTGAGTTGCCCATCCCTTGATTTCAAGGGTCTTCACCTTAATTCCACTCATCTTTATCTTGTTTATTTGAACTCCTGCTAATCTATTTGGGATCCTTGGTCTTACATGGTGTTAAGTTGATTGGATTGTCCTAAGTCTCTAGGAAATCACATCAAATTGGTATCAGAGCTTTGGCTCCAAAGAGGTTGGCATCTATCTTTAATTCTGAGTTAATTTTCGTTCTTCATCTCTTAGAACAAAATCTGAAAATTTACAAAAAAAAAATTGTTGTCATCTCTGAATTTGAATTATATTAGATTTTGTTTGATCTAGGTTGTTTGAATTTAGATCAATTGAAATCTGGTTGTTTGGTTCAAATCTGGACAGAAACTTCGATTCTGGAATTTCTGGGTGTTTTCTGAAATTTCTGCCATTGTTGATCATCCTCAAGTACTTAAACACTGATATCCATTGTTGAACTTTAATCCAGCTTCATGTGGTTTTGTGTTTGATGGATTATGTGGCTGACATTTAATTAGGTGATTGAGCATTGCCTTGAATTTAATTGACTTCAATGTTAGAGTTCCTTTAAATCTGGTTGTATGCTCATGAAACTAGTGTGAGTGTCGAATCCTTCATAATCATCCATGGCTGAATGCTTCCAAATTTGAAATCAATTATTCTTCTCTGGAAATTCCTCTTGTGTCCCTATAACTGCCATTAAGACCTAGTTTGGCATTTTACTAAAACCAGTTTTTTGAAAATTTTTCTGCTAGACTTACTTTGTCTTGATGGAAAGCTTAAGGAATTGGCTTAGTTGCTTGGTAAATACCCTGTAGTGTGGCTAAACTCTGAATTTAGGGGTAACTAGCATTTTCCTTAACTTGGTAAAATTCTGGGTAAAGAGTGTGCAACGGACAGAAAACAGAAAAGATTGAACACGGTCGTGTTCATTAAAGAGGCAACCGTGTACTTGGCCATGTTAAATTCAGAGAAAAGCTAAGTGAGAACACGGACCGTGTCCTGGCCGTGTTCCAGAACGTGTTGTGAATACAGAGAGCAAACACGGGGACGTGTCAGTTTGAACATAGCCGTGTCTTTCAGACAGAGAGTCGAAATTCGAACACGGGCTGTGTTGAGGCCGTGTCCTACCCGTGTTGAGCCTACTGGAAGGATAAAAAAAAAAAAAAGTTGAAGTGAGATTAAAGATCCTTCAAAGAAAGAAATGTACCAATGGTCCATGAACTAAGTAGGAAAAAGGTTAGATACCCTGTTTTTGGCCACCAAAGGTGTATTTCTTAGTGACTTGGTTAATTTCTAGCTAGTTTTAAAAGGGGACTTTGTATTGCAGATCTTGTTTCAACTTTTGTTTTTGATCATTGTTTCGTCATTGTTCACTATTCTAGCTATAATTTCCTTATTGATACGTGTTGTTCTTGTTTCCTACCATACACCACATGCAAATTTGTTTCTCTTACATGCTGAGTTCCCAATTAGGTGTTTGATCTGATTTTGGTTATTCTTGCATAGTTGCTGCCCAGTTGTGTCTCTTAGCTTGCTCTAGAGAGTCTAAGAGAAGGTTTGAGTGGTAAAAGGCAGTGAAGTGAATTTATTTGCTTAAAGAGCCTAAAGAGTGCAAAAACAAGAGTCACAAGAGTGAAACACGTGAGTAGAGTAAAGTGAGAACTTCAATATATTTCTACTAACCTTTTTGTGCAGGTTTATCACTCATAATGGATAACCGACATGAGCAAATTGATCCTCAAATGTTCATGCAAGCCACACAGCAACAATTTACTCATATGAATCTAATGTTTGAGGCTATGAATGACTGGATGGAGACAATGGAGCACCAAGTGAACGAGCTGCCAATCCGTAATCCTCATGCAAGAGATAGGCAGAGGAGAGAGGGCAGAGAAGCTAGTGGATCAAGTGACTATTCTGATGATTTTGTTCCACATAGAAGAGCAGCTCGGGAAAGAGAACCAAGAAGGGAAAGAAGAGTTGATGATAATTTTGGCACAATCAAGATGAACATTCCTAGTTTTCAAGGTAAGAACAATCCGGAAGCCTGCCTTGGATGGGAGAAGAAGGTGGAGATGGTATTCAATTGCCACAATTATTCAGATGAGAAGAAGGTCAAGTTGGTAGCCATTGAATTTGTAGATTATGCTTTAACTTGGTGGGATCAATTGGTGGTAACTAGAAGAAGTAATGGGGAAAGACCGATTACTACATTGGAGGAAATGAGGGCGGTCATGAGGAAAAGATTCATTCCTAGTTATTATCAAAGGGAGCTGTATCAAAAACTTCAAGGGTTGGTGCAAGGTACCAAGAGTGTAGAAGATTACAACAAAGAAATGGAGGTCTCTATGATTAGGGCCAACATTGAGGAGGATAGAGAGTCAACTATGGCAAGGTTCCTCCACGGACTAAACCGAGAGATTCCTAATGTTGTTGAACTTCAGCACTTTGTGGACATGGAAGACCTTCTCCATAAGGCCATTCAAGTTGAGAGGCAATTCAAGAGGAGAAATACTGCTAGGTATAATTCTACCCAAGGAACTAAATGTCGTGCCGTTTCGTACGAAACGCACAAAATTTTTCCGTTTCCCCTGTGTACGACACGAAACACTTGACCAGTTCAGAAATTCTGCCGTTTCCATGGAAACAGACATGTTTCGGTTCATTTCGGAGGAAATAGAGAGAAACACAAGAAATTTCCACAAGAGGTACGAAACAAACTGAAAAAGAATCAAGGGATAGAGGCTAAAGAGAGGGAGGGAGGGAGAGAGAGATAGATTGCAGAGGGAGAAAGAGACAGAGATCACAACGGAAGAGAAAGAAAGAAATCACAGGGAAGAGAGAGAAACAAATCACAAGAGAGGAGAGAGAAACAAATCACAGGAGATGAGAGAGAAACAGATAGCAAAGGAAAAGAGAGAAAGATGTAGTAGAGAGAGAGAATTACCAGACCTCAACCCATGAAAGCTTGGAATATGAATCTTCGGGTCCTTCAGCACAACTGGGTTTGTAGCTCAAACGACATCGTCATCCCATTATCAACATTACATACCAAATGCTCTCAGCAAAGCTCCATTGCTATAAATGGTGGGCGATTCAGACTTGAAATTGTAGGACGGCCACTGCCTCCCACATTTTCCTTAATCAGAGGAGGTGCATTAATCCCATTACTGTATGTTTCACCACCAAAGACTCCAATTGCTGTTTGCATGCTCCTAAAATGCAATTTCTAGTGATTTTAGTTTACAATGCCTCCCAAGCACAGAAAGACTCCTAAGAAAATGGAAGAGGTTTTCTATGGGTACAAGAAATGAACAGTGAGAGAGTAAGACAGCCAAAACGACTGTGTTTTGGGGAAAAATAGTATAATAACATTATATTATCTAATTCTATATAATTTTATTATCATTATTATATTAAAAAATTTTAAATTAAAAAATTATTGCTTAAAAATATTTAAAACTTAAAGTATAATATGTATTATGTAATTTGAGACTTAGAATATCATATTTATTTTGTATTAAATTTTATGTATGCTAAATGTTGTCAAACTTATAAATCTTGATTATATTAATGTTATTTATTTAAAAATGTAATTATTTAATGTTATACTCTCTAATTTTATATATCTCTACCAATAATATTATGTTACAATTTTTAAAAATTAAAAAATATATATTACTTAAAAATAATTGAAATGTTTCTTAAAAAATCTTTCGTTTCCACGAAATTTCTATAAAATTTTCGAAACGTTTCCGTTTCTTAAATGATCGAAACGGTACCTCGACACGACATTTAGTTCCTTGATTCTACCACCACACCTAATTGGAGAACATCTTGGAAGAAGGATAAGGAGGTTGTTAATTTCAAACCTAAAACAGAACCCTACAAACCGCTGAACAAAGATTCTACTCATCCTTAAAGAGGCAAAACCGAGACATTACCACCACAAAGGCAGCGAGATATTAAGTGCTTTAAATGCCTTGGAGTAGGGCACATTGCTTCACAATGTCCTAACAAGAGAGCTATGCTGTTAATGGGTGATGGAGATGTGGTTTCGGAAAGTGACAAAGAATAGGAAGAGTCAAGTGCTAGTGATGGTGACCAAGATAATGGTGAACTACCCGAGGATGGAGAATTGCTTGTGGTTAGGAGAGTCTTGAGTGCTCAAGTGGGAGAACTACAAGAAGCGCAAAGGGAGAATATTTTCCACACTCGTTGCTTGGTACAAGGGAAGGTTTGTAGCGTGATAGTAGATGGGGGAAGCTGTGCCAATGTGGCAAGCCAAATTCTGGTTGACAAGTTGGGGTTGACTATGGTTACACACCCTAAACCTTACCTTCTACAATGGCTCAATGATAGTGGAGAGGTCAAAGTGAGCAAACAAGTTCTGTTTTCTTTCTCCATTGGCAAGTATGAGGATGAGGTGCTTTGTGACATTATTCCTATGCAAGCCAGCCATATACTTCTTGGTAGGCCTTGGCAATTTGACCGCAAAGTCACTCATCATGGGTACTCAAATAAGTACTCATTTGTTTTCAACAAAAAGCCAATCACCTTGATTCCTATGACTCTAAAACAAATCCTAGAAGATCAGTTGAGGCTCAAAAAGGATTGTGATCTTAAAAGAGAGCAAGAAAAAAGGTGCAAAGAGAAAACAAGAGAGAAGAGACAAAAGAAAAAGGAACCAGAAAATTCCAAAAGGGAAGAGAATAAAAAAAAAATCTGAACATCAAGTGAGTGAGCTGCAAGGTGAAAAACACAAGAGTGGAGAGAAGAAAGTCAATTTTTTTGCAAGAGCTAGTGAGGTCAAGAGTGCTTTCTTTTCCCATAAAATTATGCTGCTGCTTATTTGTAAGGAAGCTTATTTAAATATGGCTAACATTGATGATTCTCTTCCTAGTGTTATTGTGTCCTTGCTGCAGGAGTATGATGATGTGTTCCCGAAGGAGACGCCTATAGGGCTGCCACCCATAAGAGGAATCGAACACCATATGGACTTTGTCCCGGGGTCGGTTCTACCTAATAGGCCAGCTTATAAAGCAAATGATAACACATTATTTTATACTATTTGTTTCCCTTATACTTAGTCTTTTAGTGTGTGTTTCTAGTGATTTTTATGGCTTTTAGACATGTTTTATAGATTTGAACTTGTTGGTGTTTGTAGATTTTAATTGCTTAACTGTTAAATTCTGGCACTGCTTACGTTTTTTACCATATCTTTTGTTACAGATGTCCGATTGATGTGATTCCAGTTTCGTTGGAAAGCTAACAGAAAATTCCAAATTTCATATGAAGATCCCAGAAGCTGATTCTCACGTCTGGACAACTGAAATTCGCGTGCAAGCAGTCCAGATTTTCTGCTCCGCCCAGCACTCCGCCCAGCATTGACTGATTCCTTTCCTTAGGGCTGCCTATTGGACCAGAACATGTTTATTTGGGCCAACATCTGCTTTTTGGGCCAGTACACATGACCCTAGGGCTTGATCATGTTTTTACCATTAATAATTTAGGAAACTAGGTTTATTTTGTAATTAGGAAACCTAGAGGAGGCAGCCAGCTAGTATATATTCTCAAGTTGTTGAGGCAAATAATACACAACCAGAGAAATACGAAATTCCTTGAGCTGCTGCTACCTCCTATTTTCTGAGTTCGTTTTTCTACTTTTGCCTTGTGTTTAAGCCTTCAATGGAGGGCTAAGTTCGTTTGTAATCAATTCAAGAGGAGCCAAACTTGACAATCCAGAGTTCCTGTGCTTCAACCGGGTTTGATTTAATTTAATTTGAATTACTGCTTCTCCCCTTCTTCATGTGATTGAATGGTACTTTGATTCCATGAGTTGTATGAATTTAAATCGGTTGATTAGATTCATAACAGTAATCAGATTGATAATCATACTTTAAAGGTCTTTAATATATGGTTAACTTGGATAATTCGGTTATTAAATTAATCTGGATTTAGTGATATAGAGCGGTTGCCTAGAGTCTTAATTCCATGATTAATTGAATCCTGATTGGTAAATCAGTAGGAATTCTAAGTGTTATTGTTAGGGGTTCCAGGTAACACTTAACCAAGAATTAAATCAGATCTAGGTTATCTTTAGTGAACAAGGATGGATTAGAGTTTGGTTGCCTGCTTGAGTTGATTGCGTTTTCTCTTATTTGATAAATTCAATTTACTGCTTTCTTAATTCTTAGTATATTGCATTCAACACAAAACCCCCCCTTATTCTGTTCTTGCTTAAGTTCTTAAAAGATTAGTTGTTCTGGTGAATCCTTGGGAGACGACACTGGTTGCATCCTATACTACAATTTAGTTGCAATTAGTAGTTTAATTTTGTACGGTTCGGCACCCGTCAAAATTTTGGCGCCGTTGCCGGGGATTTCACCTAACAAATTAATCTTCTTAGAACTCTTTTATTACTATTTTGCTTGCTTACTGTTATTGTTTCTAGCAATTGTTCTTCCTTCGTTTTCCCCTTGTTCTACTTGTTTTCCTATTTTGTTTTCCTGTTTTGTTTAGGTTGTCTTTCTCTGGTTAGTGTTTCTGTTTCTGTCTTGTTTTTGATTCTGACCAACTGGGATTGAGCTGCAAATTAGTGGACAGAGAAATTGCTTTGTGAGAAGCACTGTGAGCTGAACTTTGTGCTATTATTGCCCTTGTTTTGTCTCCTTTGCTGCTATTCTGTCCCCTTTGCTATCTTAGTTCACTTTTTGGTAAAATTTCTATATTGTGTAAGGTCTGTGATTTATATTTTTTTTTTCTTGTTGTTTTGTTTCCTTTGCTGTTTTAGGGTTCTATTGTGTGAATTCTGGTGCCTTGGTGCCAGTTTTCCTTTGTTTTCCCCTTGCTTCGATTTGATTTAGTAGTTTTCGCGTGTACTGTTTTGGCCAAATTTTTGTACTCCGATTGACCTGAAACTTGGTCAGTTGAAGGAAAACGAGCTAAAAATCAATAGTCATTGCTATACAATGAGGTCTTCATTTTTAAGCCGAATTCCATCGTTTTGACCACTTTTCCAATTTTTTAAAAATTTTTATTTGATTTTTGAGTTTTATTTTCATTTAGCTTTCATCCTGTGGTGGTAGAAATTTTTTTTAAAATGTTTAGATGGGTCAACTAGTGTTATTTTAGTGTCTTTTTGCTTTTGTTTAGTGCATTTGGTGTGTTTTGATTTTAGTTATTTCCTTTCGCTGTTTTATTGTTTCTTTTGTCCTTGTGTATTTTGGTGTTTTGTTATCTTTTTACTCATGTTAGGTTCTCATTCTACTATAAGAGTGAAAAAGGTTGTTGCATCACTTGCTGATCAATAGAGGATGAAGCATAGCATTGATGAATTATCCTCATTGGTGAGACAGTTCACAATGGCCCAACATCAACAACCAGTCCAATTTTGTGGCATTTGTCCTAGCACCTCTCATCCTACCAATGCATGCCCTACATTTCCGGATGATGATTATGAATTTCAAGATCCTTTTGTAGCTACATGGCAGCAGCCTATATATAATCCATACTTCAATGCCTATAACCTTGATTGGAGAGATTATACCAATTTGATATATGACAATGCAACCCCACCACAGCAGTATTGGCAACCATTAGAGCAGCCTATGCAACAACCAAGTTTAACATGCATAGAACATGAACCTTCAATTGAGGACTTGGTGAAGCAATTGGCCACTCATACCATTCAGTTCCAACAGAGGACAGAGGCCACCATGCAAAATTTAGAGACTCAGGTTGAACAATTGGTATCCTCAGTGAGTCAATTGCTGCCTCAAGGTTCTAAAAAAATCTCTTCACAGACAATTCTAGAACCAACTGAAAATTCTATGCCAGAACCAATGGAATCTCAACCTACAAACAAGCCACAGACAGTAGAGAAAGCTGTCCCTGATTCAGTGACCCCAGAATCCGAGAGAGCCACTCAGTCTAAGAAAACAACAGAGGATTTAGTCGAAGAGGTCTACAATGAGTTAGGTGCTAATTTTTCTAATTGTGTTGGTTTTGATGATTCTGTGCAGTGTCAATCATGTGCTAATTGTGATGGTAAAATACCATGTGCTGTATGTGCTGAGATTTCTGCATTCTTGAGAGATGATAATTCTGGAGATTTTGCTGAATCTCATTCTATAGATTTTGAAGAAGACTCTCAAGAGACAACCCAAAATGAACCTGACAAGGGTCCTACAGTCAATTCTACACTCTTTCCTACTTTAACACAACTTGATTTTAATTGTGAGCTTGCTAAAAAGTTGTTCCAACATGACCCTAAGCTTGTAGTTATGGTGCATGCATGTGATGATTTAAGCACTAATATTAAAGGGTTAGGTGATTTCATGCTTCTTACTTCTTCACATGCTAGAGCACTAGGTATAGATCATGTTAGAACCTTAGTTGCAAGTGAATATTTTGATGTTGGTGGAATAAGTGCAGGTAATACATGGGCTGTCCAAGCCAACCATAGACCAAGCTATTCTTCGAATGGGGAGCAAGAGATGTTGCTATTTGCCAATTCTTTGCAAGAATCTAAGTGTCATCTTGAGCCTTGCATGAACAACATGTTGCATGACACTAGTGTATTTTGTAAGGATGAGCTTAAGCATGACTGTTATAGACTTAGATTTGTAGTATATGATTATTCACTTTCTTTTAAATTTTTATATAGGGACCATGCATGGTTGTATATACTTAACAAGATTTTTCATGTTTCTCATGCTTTAGGTAGGATTGTAAATTCTTTGCTACACATTTCTCTTGGTGATCTTTTGAATGCTTGCTTTGCTGAATTTTTAAGTCAAGGGCTAAGTTTAGTTGCTTCTAGTTTTACATTGTTTGCTTCATTATTTCTTTTATGCCCATATATATTTTTATGCTTTCATGTTATTTATAAGATTTTCAGCTTTGTTTTGTCTTTTAAGGGCTTTGTAAGAGTGGTCTTTGACCCAGGTATCTTGCTTTGCTTGTTGCAAATAAAGGAAGGAACTTGGTTGCTAACTGATAAAGGAATTCGATTCGTGCACGAAGCTATTTTCCTCACTTGATAAGGATGTTTCTTCTCTCTCTTTTATTTTACTTGTCCTTTTCGATTGGTGATAATTGTTAAGCTTTTACATTGAGGACACTGTAAAAATTTAAGTGTGGGGGAGGGATTAGCCTACTGTGCTATTTTTATGGTTTATGTTTTCTTTTAGGTTTGCTATTTTTTGTTTTATTTTTAGAATTTTCTAGTTCTTTCCAATTAATTTAAGAGTTGTGAAGAGAATAGTTTGAAGCAATTTTGATTCTAAAGTGCTACAACATGAGTGGACAATTATCTTGCTTCTTAGATTTAAGTGATATGGCAACAAAATTTGATTTGGATGAGTTGATTCTTGGTAGTCTTATAAGCTGTGAGGATTTGAGCCATATGTCATGATTCTTTCTTATGTGTTTTCATCTATCAATTTGATACTCTAGAACTTGTTCTGTTTCTTAGTTGAGATTACATTTGCACATGCATGCATAAAAGTGATTAAGGCATTCCTTTCTTTGAGAAGCTACTAGACCAAATAGCTAACCTTGATTTTATCCTTTGATTACCCCTTTTTGAGCCTAATGATCCTTTCTTTCATGTGTAGCTCATTGCAAGCCTAAGTGTAAAACCATGTCCTACCCAACCCTTAGGAATTGCAGAGCATTGCATTGAATAAAAAAGGAGTAAATTCTTACAAAAACAAAGCATCAAGTTGTGGCTGATTGGTTGTGGCTGAAATTGTTAAGTGTTATGCTTCAAAAAAAAAAATGAAAAAAAAACAGCAACAACAAGAGAATAAAGTTTTTTTGGGAAAAGAAAAAAATGAGTTGAAGCCCAAAGTCAAGATGCATAAAGTACTTGAAATTCTCCATAATTAGATGCTCTTTGTGATTCCTTGGGTGCTTTAGCCATTTTTCCATATTATTGACATCCTTTTACCTTTCCCCATTACAACCCTTTAAAAGTCCTTTTGATTTGTGTTATGCATGTGACATAGGTAGTGGAGATTGAGAAAGTGAACAAGCTTATGGTAGTGTGATTTTGATAGGATGATGGGAGAGAAATACTTACCTTAGACACTTGAGAGAATTGAGAGCATTTATTTATCTTGTGAGAGGCTATCTACTTTGACTCATTCCTATTAAATAAAATTGCCATGTTTTTTTTTTCTTTAGTTGTCAAGAGATATTGTTCCATGAGTGTTGCTATTCTTTAAGTTCGAATTGTTTTCTTACCTTAATCTTTGCATTCTTGATTTGATTGGAGAGCTGTTTTTCTTATTCTAGTTAGTTTGTTTCTTGTGATTTTGCCCAGGAGTGCAAAAAGCTAAGTGTGGGGGAATTTGATAACACATTATTTTATACTATTTGTTTCTCTTATACTTAGTCTTTTAGTGTGTGTTTCTAGTGATTTTTATGGCTTTTAGACATGTTTTGTAGATTTGGACTTGTTGGTGCTTGTAGATTTTAATTGCTTAACTGTTAAATTCTGGCACTGCTTACGTTTTTCACCATATCTTTTGCTATAGATGTCCGATTGATGTGATTCCAGTTTCGTTGGAAAGCTGACAGAAAATTCCACATTTCATATGAAGAGCCCAGAAGCTGATTCTCGCGTCTGGACAACTGAAATTCGCGTGCAAGCAGTCCAGATTTTCTGCTCCGCCCAGCACTCCGCCCAGCATTGACTGATTCCTTTCCTTAGGGCTGCCTATTGGACCAGAGCATGTTTATTTGGGCCAACATCTGTTTTTGGGCCAGCACACATGACACTAGGGCTTGATCATGTTTTTACCATTAATAATTTAGGAAACTAGGTTTATTTTGTAATTAGGAAACCATTAGGAAACCTAGAGGAGGCAGCCAGCTAGTATATATTCTCAAGTTGTTGAGGCAAATATACACAATCAGAAGAGATACGAAATTCCTTGAGCTGCTGCTGCCTCCTTTGCTTAGTTCGTTTTTCCCCTTTGCTTTGTGTTCAAGTCTTCCATGGAAGGCTAAGTTCGTTTGTAATCAATTCAAGAGGAGCCAAACTTGACAATCCAGAGTTCCTGTGCTTCAACCGGGTTTGATTTAATTTAATTTGAATTACTGCTTCTCCCCTTCTTCATGTGATTGAATGGTACTTTGATTCCATGAGTTGTATGAATTTAAATCGGTTGATTAGATTCATAACAGTAATCAGATTGATAATCATACTTTAAAGGTCTTTAATATATGGTTAACTTGGATAATTCGGTTATTAAATTAATCTGGATTTAGTGATATAGAGCGGTTGCCTAGAGTCTTAATTCCATGATTAATTGAATCCTGATTGGTAAATCAGTAGGAATTCTAAGTGTTATTGTTAGGGGTTCCAGGTAACACTTAACCAAGAATTAAATCAGATCTAGGTTATCTTTAGTGAACAAGGATGGATTAGAGTTTGGTTGCCTGCTTGAGTTGATTGCGTTTTCTCTTATTTGATAAATTCAATTTACTGCTTTCTTAATTCTTAGTATATTGCATTCAACACAAAACCCCCCCTTATTCTGTTCTTGCTTAAGTTCTTAAAAGATTAGTTGTTCTGGTGAATCCTTGGGAGACGACACTGGTTGCATCCTATACTACAATTTAGTTGCAATTAGTAGTTTAATTTTGTACGGTTCGGCACCCGTCAAAATTTTGGCGCCGTTGCCGGGGATTTCACCTAACAAATTAATCTTCTTAGAACTCTTTTATTACTATTTTGCTTGCTTACTGTTATTGTTTCTAGCAATTGTTCTTCCTTCGTTTTCCCCTTGTTCTACTTGCTTTCCTATTTTGTTTTCCTTATTTGTTTAGGTTGTCTTTCTCTGTTTAGTGTTTCTGTTTCTGTCTTGTTTTTGATTCTGACCAACTGGGATTGAGTTGCAAATTAGTGGACAGAGAAATTGCTTTGTGAGAAGCACTGTGAGCTGAACTTTGTGCTATTATTGCCCTTGTTTTGTCTCCTTTGCTGCTATTCTGTCCCCTTTGCTATCTTAGTTCACTTTTTGGTAAAATTTCTATATTGTGTAAGGTCTGTGATTATTTTTTTTTTTTTCTGTCTTGTTTGCCTTACTGTTTTAGGTTCCCATTGTGTGAATTATTGTGCCTATTCCCAAATTTTTCCCTGTTTCCCTAGCGTTTTGGCTTGAAATTACGATTTTACGGGTCAAAATTCTGTACGGATTTTTGTTCTCTGATTGAGCTGAAAATTGGTCAGTTGAAGGAAAACGGTGTGAGAAATATAGCTCAATGCTAAAGCATTGAGCACCACCCTATCTCGGCCAAATTCCATCGTTTAGACCCCTTTTTCAATTTTTTAAGATTTTTTATTTGATTTTTGAGTTTCCTTTTCATCAATATTTCATGCTGTGGTGGTAGAAAAATTTTTAAAAATGTTTTGTTGGGTCAATTAGTATTATTTTGGTGTCTTTTTGCATTTGTCTAGTGCATTTAGTGTGTTGTGGTTTTTGCACTTTTCTTTCATTGATTCACTGTTTTACTGTTTTGGTGTGTTCTAGTGTGTTTTAGAGTGTTGTTATCTTTTGATTTGCATAGTGCATGACTCGGTCCTCTCAATTTGAACTACTTGAAGGTGATTCTGAAATAGAGAGAACTTTGCACACACTTGCTAGGGCACGTAGAACTCCTAATCACATAGAGCATAATATGGCTGCCAATGACATTAATCCTGAGGTTGATCTTGCTGCTAATAATGGGGCTGGAAATAATGACATGCATGCTAGGGCTAGGACACTTAAGGAGTTGGCTGCCCCTGATGATAATTACCAACCTTTGTGTATTCAATATCCTGATGCTAATTTCGAATTAAAGTCTGGATTAATACACTTGCTCCCAAAGTTTCATGGACTTGCAGGTGAAGATCCTCACAAGCATTTGAAGGAATTTCACATAGTGTGTTCTACCATGAAGCCTCAGTTAATTGAAGAGGAGCACATGAAGCTTAGGGCTTTTCCCTTTTCATTAGATGGAGCAGCGAAGGATTGGCTATATTTGCAGCCATCCATCATCACATGCTGGAATGACTTGAAGAGGTGCTTTCTTGAAAGATTCTTTCCTGCCTCAAGAGCTGCTGCCATCCGAAAAGAAATATGTGGCATAAGGCAAAACAGTGGAGAGACACTACATGAGTATTGGGAGAGATTTAAGAAACTCTGTGGAAGCTGCCCCCATCATCAAATCAGTGACCAGTTGCTCATCCAATATTTCTACGAAAGACTTCTTCCTATGGATCGAGGCTATGTGGATGCTGCTTCTGGAGGTGCCTTAGTGGACAAGACCCCTGCAGCTGCAAGAGATTTAATATCCAAAATGTCAGACAATGCACAGCAATTTGGCACAAGGATGCTCACCCCAGCTAGAGGAGTGAATGAGGTGCAGATGGCAGATCAACAAAGGGTGGAGACTCGTTTGGAGGAATTGACCTCCTTGGTTAGACAGCTAGCAATGGGGCACACACCGGTTCAAGCTCATGCCAAGCTATGTGGAATTTGTTCCCTGTCTAGTCATCCAATAGATCAGTGCCCTACTCTCCAAGATAACACTGAAGTAGTGGCTGGAGTCTTTCCTGGCAGACCTTACCAGCAGCCCCGATATGACCACCACTCCTCCACCTACAACCCTGGTTGGAGAGATCACCCTAATTTAAGGTATGGAGGAAATTCTGGCCAACCTTACCAGCAGCAGCAACAATAAATGTACCAGCCACAACAGCCTAGGTACAATGCAAGTTCAAGCAACCAGCAGTACCAAGCACCAATGAAGCAGCCTATGCAGCAAGCTAACAAGCCAGAACCGAGCCTGGAAGACTTAGTGAAGCAATTGGCAAGTAGCAACATCCAATTCCAACAGAGGACTGAGACTAGCATTCGGAGCTTGGAGACTCAGATAGGTCAACTTGCAAGCACCATTAGTTAGATGAAGTCTCAAGGTTCTGGCAGTTTACCTTCTCAGACAATCACCAATCCAAGAGGCAATGTGAATGTCATAACCCTGCGCAGTGGTAAAGAAGTGAGTGCTCCAGAACCTAGCCTGCCTTCTATGGTTCAAACTTTTGTTTAAGAAAAAAATTCAGACCCTGCAGCCCCTAAAGCTATTCCAAAACAGCAGCCAATCCACCTTCAGGATCAAGCAGAGAGCTCTACCCCCAGTATTCCTCTCCCCTTTCCAAACAGAATTACACAGTCCAAGAAAATTGCTGAGCATGAGCTAGATAAAGAGATCATGGATACTTTCAGGAAGGTAGAAGTCAATATACCTCTTCTGGAAGCAATTAAACAGATTCCCAAGTATGCAAGGTTTCTAAAGGATTTGTGTACCCACAAGAGAAGACTGAAAGGCAATGAGAAAGTGAGCATGAGCAGAAATATGTCAGCAATGATCCAGCCTAACTTACCATCAAAGTGCACTGATCCTGGAACTTTCACCATTCCCTGCACTATTGGAGACAAGCAGTTTACAAATGCCATGCTAGATCTGTGTGCTTCCATCAACGTGATGCCCAAGTCCATCTATTCATCACTGCAGATTGGAGAACTGAAGCCCACTGGAGTAGTCATTCAGCTTGCTAATAGAAGCACAGCCTATCCTGCAGGCCTTCTTGAGGATGTTTTGGTTAGGGTAAATGATTTAATATTTCTAGCAGATTTTTATGTGTTAAATATGGAGGATGAGTCTACGTCTAGACATGCCCCTTTGATCTTAGGTAGACCCTTCCTTAAAACTGCTAAGACCATAATTGATGTGCATGCTGGTACCCTGTCCATGGAATTTGGTGACACTGTAATTCGTTTTAATTTAAGTGATGCCATGAAACACCCTCTAGAAGAGCATTCAGTGTTCCAAATAGATGTCATAGACCTGCTAGTTGATGATGTGCATGCTGAATTGGTAGCTGAATTTCCTGATATTGTAGGCTTGCTAGATACTTTAAAGTGCCCTGCATGTACTAATTGTGATGGGAGTTGTGATGCCTGTTCTGAAATTTCTGCATATATGGGATATGATGAGACTGTTTTAGAGCATAGTGCAGAGCTAGCAGGTGTTTCTGAGCTTCACACAGCAGACTTGGTTTCTCCAACCAAGCTAGTTCCCTCTGTGCAGCAACCACCTATTCTCGAGCTGAAACCGTTACCTGATGAGCTGCCGAGGCTCCTCAAATTAATTAAGTTTAAGGTCGGTTACCTAGCTTTTTGCAGCATAGGATAGCCCTAAGTCGAACCTAAGGATTGTTCTATTTAGTGAATCAAATTAAGAAGCATGTAAATAGGGGGGTTGTGTTGGTTTATNGTATGCTTTCCTAGAAGTAGAAGAAAAGTTGTCTGTCATCATAGCCAACAATCTGTAACCTGAACAAGAAGAGAGGTTGTTGCGGATTCTGAAGCAGCGGAAGACAGCCATTGGATGGACACTTGCAGACATTCCTGGTATTAGCCCCTCCACCTGCATGCATAGGATTTTATTAGAGGAAGAAGCTAAACCAGTGAGGCAGCCCCAAAGGTGACTTAACCCGTTGATTCTAGATGTGGTCAAGAAAGAAATGAGCAAGCTGTTGTCAGCCGGCATTATCTACCCCATCTCAGATAGCAAATGGGTGAGTCCAGTTCAAGTGGTTCCAAAGAAGAGTGGCATAACTGTGGTAGCCAATGAGAAGAACGAGTTGATCCCCACCAGAGTGCAGAACAGCTGGCGCGTCTGCATCGATTATAGAAGACTCAACCAGGCGACAAGGAAGGATCACTTCCCTCTACCCTTTATTGATCAGATGTTAGAGAGACTGGCAGGGAAGTCCCATTACTGCTTCTTGGATGGCTTCTTAGGCTACTTTCAGATTCACATAGCCCCAGAGGATCAGGAGAAGACGACTTTCACCTGTCCATTCGGCACATTTGCATATAGGAGGATGCCCTTCGGCCTGTGTAATGCCCCTGGTACATTCCAGCGGTGTATGGTGAGCATATTTTTTGATTTTTTAGAACACTGCATGGAGGTATTCATGGATGACTTTACTGTATATGGCTCCTCTTTTAATGCATGTTTATATAGCCTTGCTAGGGTACTTGATAGATGCATTGAGACTAACCTTGTTCTTAATTTTGAGAAATGTCACTTCATGGTTGAACAAGGCATAGTTTTAGGGCATGTAATTTCTAGCAAAGGCATTGAAGTAGATAAGGCTAAGATAGATGTTATTGCCTCCTTACCCTACCCCACTTGTGTGCGGGAAGTGCGTTCCTTTCTTGGTCATGCAGGGTTTTACAGGCGATTCATCCAGGACTTCAGCAAGATTGCCTTGCCATTGTCTAAGCTTCTCCAGAAAGAAGTGGATTTCGACTTTGATAAGCAGTGCAGAGTAGCCTTTGATCAGCTGAAGCAGAGCCTTACCTCCCCTCCTATCATGCAGCCACCTAACTGGGAGTTTCCCTTTGAGCTTATGTGCGATGCATCAAACTTTGTACTAGGCGCTGTCCTTGCACAGCGAGTGGACAAGTTGTCCCACGTGATTTATTATGCCTCTCGCACTTTGGATGCTGCCCAAGCAAATTACACCACTACTGAGAAAGAGCTCCTTGCAATTGTGTTTGCTTTAGATAAATTCCGTTCATATTTGCTTAATTCTAAAGTCATTGCTTTCTCTGATCATGCAGCTTTAAAGTACTTGCTCAAGAAGCCGGATGCGAAGCCTAGGCTCATTAGGTGGATGCTGCTCTTGTAAGAATTCGACCTTGAGATCAGAGACAAGAGTGGAGCCGAGAACTTGGTAGTAGATCACCTGAGTCGGATACCACTGACTTTGGAAAGCCTTCCCATCAGAGAAACCTTCCCGGATGAGCAACTTTATCAGCTGCAAGGTACAGATCCTTGGTATGCTGACTTGGTAAACTACTTAGTTGCTTCTGAGTTACCTGCTTATTTTAAGAAGCATCAAGTAGATAAGCTTAAAAGTGAATCCAAACATTATGTGTGGGATGACCCCTACTTGTGGAGACTCTGTAGTGACCAAGTAATTAGGAGGTGTGTGCCTGGACATGAGTCTGAGTCTGTGTTACAGTTCTGTCATACTTCTGCATGTGGTGGTCATTTTGGACCTCAGCGCACTGCTCGTAAAGTTTTAGATTCTGGACTCTATTGGTCTACCCTATTTCATGATGCGTACAGTTTTTGTAAGAATTTTGCCTAATGCCAACGGACAGGTAATATTTCTTGTAGGAATGAGATGCCTCAACAGCCTTTGCTGTTTTGTGAGATATTTGATGTTTGGGGCATCGATTTCATGGGTCCTTTCCCTACTTCTTTTGGTTTTGTGTATATTCTTTTAGCTGTGGACTATGTTTCTAAATGGGTAGAGGCCAAGGCCACCCGGACTGATGATTCTTGTGTTGTCTTAGATTTTGTCAGGACTCACATTTTTTGCAGGTTCGGCATTTCAAGAGCCATCATCAGTGACCAAGGTTCTCACTTCTGCAATAGGCATATGGCTGCTTTATTGAGAAAGTATGGTGTGGTGCACAAGGTGTAAACCCCTTACCATCCACAGACCAATGGGCAAGCAGAGGTGTCAAATAGGGAAATCAAGCAAATTTTAGAGAAGACTGTCCAGCTCAACAGAAAGGATTGGAGCCTGCGTTTGGATGATGCATTGTGGGCCTATCAGACTGCCTACAAGACCCCTATAGGCATGTCCCCTTACAGGCTAGTCTTTGGCAAGGCATGTCACCTTCCAGTAGAGATCGAGCATAAGGCGTACTGGGCTGTGAAGCAGTGTAATCTTGATTTAGCCCAAGCCGGATCACAGAGGAAGCTCCACCTGCAGGAACTTGATGAAATCCAGTTGGCGGCTTATGAGAATTCCAGAATCTACAAAGAAAAGACCAAGGCTGTCCATGACAATATGTTGGTGAGAAAAGAGTTCTACATTGGTCAGAAAGTGCACTCTACAACTCTCGTCTCAAGCTAATGCCTGGCAAGCTTCGTTCTCGATGGATGGGTCCTTTTGTGGTGACTCATGTCTTTCCTTATGGTGCAATTAAGAACAAGAATGAGGCAACCAACCAGACCTTCCAGTGAACGGACATCGGCTGAAACCTTTCTATGAGGGTTTTCAAGAGCAAGTGGTGGAGGAGGTGCACTTGTCTGCTGCCCTTTATGAGACTTAAACCTACAGCCTGTTTTCTTTCCCTTTCTCTTTTATTTTTAGTGTCTTGCTTGCTTTTACTGTTTGCTTTGTGCTTTGCATTGAGGACACTGCAAAAATTTAAGTGTGGGGGAGGGATTAGCTTGTTGTGTGTGTTTTTATGCTTTATGTTTTCTTGTTTTTCTTTACTTGCTGTTTTTACTATTTTCTGTTTTCAGTTTAGATTTTTAGTGTTATGTTTTCTGTTTTAGGCTTAATTTTCTGTTTTATGTGTTTTTAAATTTTTCTAGTTCTTTCCAATCAATTTAAGAGTTATGAAGAGAGTGGTTTGAAGCAATCTTGATTCTTAAGTGCTATAACATGAGTGGACAATTATCTTGCTTCTTGGATTTAAGTGATATGGCAACAAAATTTGATTTGGATAAGTTAATTCTTAGTAGTCTTATAAGCTGTGAGGATTTGAGCCATATGTCATGATTCTTTCTTGTGTGTTTTCATCTATCATTTTGACGCTCTAGAACTTGTTCTGTTTCTTAGTTGAGGTTACATTTGCACATGCATGCATAGAACTGATTAAGGCATTCCTTTCTTTGAGAAGCTACTTGACCAAATAGCTAACCTTGATGTTATCCTTTGATTTCCCTTTTTGAGCCTAATGATCTTTTCTTTCATGTGTAGCTCATTGCAAGCCTAAGTGTAAAACTATGTCCTACCCAACCCTTAGGAATTGCAGAGTATTGCATTGAATAAAAAGGGAATAAATTCTTACAAAAACAAAGCATCAAGTTGTGGCTGATTGGTTGTGGCTGAAATTGTTAAGTGTTATGTTTCAAAAAAAAAAAAATAAATAATGAAAAAAATACAGCAGCAACAAGAGAATAAAGTTGTTTTGGGAAAAGAAAAAAAAATGAGTTGAAGCCCAAAGTCAATATGCATAAAGTACTTGAAATTCTCCATAATTAGATGCTCTTTGTGATTCCTTGGGTGCTTTAGCCATTTTTTTCATATTATTGACATCCTTTTACCTTTCCCCATTACAACCCTTTAAAAGTCCTTTTGATTTATGTTATGCATGTGACATAAGTAGTGGAGATTGAGAAAGTGAACAAGCTTATGGTAGTGTGATTTTGATAGGATGATGGGAGAGAAATACTTACCTTAGACACTTGAGAGAATTGAGAGCATTTATTTATCTTGTGAGAGGCTATCTACTTTGACTCATTCCTATTAAATAAAATTGCTATGTTTTTTGTTCTTTAGTTGTCAAGAAATATCGTTCCATGAGTGTTGCCATTCTTTAAGTTTGAATTGTTTTCTTACCTTAATCTTTGCATTTTTGATTTGATTGGAGAGCTATTTTTCTTATTCTAGTTAGTTTGTTTCTTGTGATTTTGGTCAGGAGTGCAAAAAGCTAAGTGTGGGAGAATTTGATAACACATTATTTTATACTATTTGTTTCCCTTATACTTAGTCTTTTAGTGTGTGTTTCTAGTGATTTTTATGTCTTTTAGACATGTTTTGTAGATTTGGACTTGTTGGTGCTTGTAGATTTTAATTGCTTAACTGTTAAATTCTGGCACTGCTTACTTTTTTACCATATCTTTTGCTACAGATGTCTGATTGATGTGATTCTAGTTTCGTTGGAAAGCTAACAAAAAATTCCAAATTTCATATGAAGATCCCAGAAGCTGATTCTCACGTCTGGATAACTAAAATTCACGTGCAAGCAGTCCAGATTTTCTGCTCCGCCCAGCACTCCGCCCAGCATTGACTGATTCCTTTCCTTAGGGCTGCCTATTGGACCAGAGCATGTTTATTTGGGCCAACATCTCTTTTTGGGCCAGCACACATGACACTAGGGCTTGATCATGTTTTTACCATTAATAATTTAGGAAACTAGGTTTATTTTGTAATTAGGAAACCATTAGGAAACCTAGAGGAGGCAGCCAGCTAGTATATATTCTCAAGTTGTTGAGGCAAATATACACAATCAGAAGAGATACGAAATTCCTTGAGCTGCTGCTGCCTCCTTTGCTTAGTTCGTTTTTCCCCTTTGCTTTGTGTTCAAGTCTTCCATGGAAGGCTAAGTTCGTTTGTAATCAATTCAAGAGGAGCCAAACTTGACAATCCAGAGTTCCTGTGCTTCAACCGGGTTTGATTTAATTTAATTTGAATTACTGCTTCTCCCCTTCTTCATGTGATTGAATGGTACTTTGATTCCATGAGTTGTATGAATTTAAATCGGTTGATTAGATTCATAACAGTAATCAGATTGATAATCATACTTTAAAGGTCTTTAATATATGGTTAACTTGGATAATTCGGTTATTAAATTAATCTGGATTTAGTGATATAGAGCGGTTGCCTAGAGTCTTAATTCCATGATTAATTGAATCCTGATTGGTAAATCAGTAGGAATTCTAAGTGTTATTGTTAGGGGTTCCAGGTAACACTTAACCAAGAATTAAATCAGATCTAGTTTATCTTTAGTGAACAAGGATGGATTAAGGTTTGGTTGCCTGCTTGAGTTGATTACGTTTTCTCTTATTTGATAAATTCAGTTTACTGCTTTCTAAATTCTTAGTATATTGCATTCATCACAAAACCCCCTTTATTCTGTTCTTGTTTAAGTTCTCAAAAGATTAGTTGTTCTGGTGAATCCTTGGGAGACGACACTGGTTGCATCCTATACTACAAATTAGTTGCAATTAGTAGTTTAATTTTGTATGGTTCGGCACCCGTCAGAGGGTTAGTTAAACATTACTGAAACTAGGTGCCTAATTTGTTAATCAAAGGTCTTCACATATTTTCCATTCCATCTTTGTTAATTTTTTGTTATTCAATCTTCTTGGGATCCTTGGCTATTTTGGATTGCACTTGGCTTTCATTCTCAACCAGATCCACATCAGTACACGAGATGACATTGGTTATCATGTTGAATTACTAGGATCCTTCATACCGTTGCTTGACTTTTGGAGTCATTAACACAACTCTGACCATTGAAGAGTATGCCTATATGTTGAATTTGTCATTGACTACCCAAACCAAGGTGTATACTCCCAACAAGAATAAGGTTGTTTTAGGAACGATTGCTGAGTGGCTAGGTGTACCTGTTGACATGGTGAAAAATTAATGATTCTAAAGGATACTAGCATGAAGGGGTGGCCTATGACTTTCATAATACTCAATCTACAAAATTTTCTTGACAAAAAGAATGAAAAAAGTTGAGGGATTTGATTGTCTTGTGTATCTATGGGCTCATTTTATTCCTATCCGCTAAGAATGTCATTAGCCTCTTAGTCACAGATGTGTTTCAACAAGATCTTGAGCACAAGATCTAATACCAGCCATATTGGTCGACATATTCGAATCTCTCAACTTTTGTCGAATGAAGGGTGGGGGTAAAATCAAATGTTGTTTATAAATTTTATTCGTTTGGTTCTTCTACCATGTTTAAGGGAAAGATTATCCATGATTGATCAATTTTGGCTTTGGGATAAAGTTCATAAGGAAATTTACTGAATTAAAGATTTTGAATAAGGATCAGAATTTTTGGTTGAACTACTATATTGGTCTTGATGAAGAAAATTTTACGTGGCATTTCTATTGGTCTAAGGGTCATGGCATATTGGTCTGTTGTGGGGATTTTTCGTATGTGCCATTGATGGGTACTTGAGGTTATGTGGCCTACACGCCTATACTGGTCTTGAGGCAATTTGAGCACCTCCAATACATTCCTTACACTAAAGGGCTTGTTGAAATGGAGTTCGAGTACGATTCTCAAGGGAGTGAAAATAACTTATATAAGGTCAAGAAGGCTTGGGAAAGGTTATCATTCTAACAAAAAGACCCGTGTTCCAATACTGATGAGGCAATTACCTTGTATAATACTTGGGATCGTGAGAAAGCTAGAAAGGTCGTTGTATCACATGCTACCATTATTTCTCATTCACCTCTTATTGAGGTGCTTGCTTGCGATTTTGAGGCTAAATTTGCTATGAAGGAAAAATTTAGAGAAGAGAAAATGAAACAAAAATTAGATGAGGTAGAAGCCGAAAAGAAGAAATGGCTTGAAGAACGGACTCAGCTCACGAAGAGATTAGCAAGAGTGGAGAAAGAAAAGAGAAAATATCAAGATGTCGCTCAAAGTGCCTTATTAAAACAAATTGAACAAATGGAGAGACAAGTCCATGAAATAAGAGAAGTGGCAAAATACAAACTAGAGCAGATGAGATGTCTTAAAGCAAAGATTTAAGAGCTAGAGGAAGAAAAAGAGGTTCACAAGCAACAAATGGAAAATTGGGAGAATGGGTACAAGAGTTGAAAAAGATGAAAACCCAGGAAGAAGAGGATAAAGAGTTTTTCTGTAGTCAATTCGAAGATATGAAACACCAAAATACTTGCTTGGGCAATGCTCTTAAAAAGGAAAGAGAGATGGTGACACTTTGGAAGCAACAATATGAAGTCTTGAAAGAGAAAGAAGAAATGGGTAAGGGAGGTGACACTTTGGAGACAAATGATAAGTTGTCTTCCTTGGAGAGTGCACTAGAGAAACTATCAGCTATTTTGCAGAGGAAGTTGCCTCCAAAGCTTAAAGACCCCGGGAGCTTTTCAATTCCATGTACAATTGGTGGCATGACTTTTGGGAGGGCTCTATGTGATATTAGGGCTAGCATTAGTCTCATGCCTTTGTCTATTTTCAAGAAGCTGGGGGTTGGTCAGGCAAAGTCCATAATGATGACACTTTAGTTTGCAGATCGATCAATCAAGCACCCTTATGGAGTGATAGAGGATGTTTTGGTCAAGGTTGATAAATTCATATTTCCAGTGGATTTTGTATTGTTGGATATAGAGGAGGACGATGAAATTCCACTTATCCTGGGTAGACCATTCCTTGCTACTGGAAGAGCTTTGATTAATATTGCAGATGGGACATTGACATTGAAATTTCAAGATGAGAAGGTAATATTTAATGTGTTCAATGCCATGAAGCATCTTATGTAGCAAGAAAATTGCTTTAGAGTGGATATTCTTGACATTATTATCACTAGCATATTTAGAAAGACTTTTCCATCTTCTCCCCTTGAGAAGGTCCTAGTGAAATCTAAAAGCATAGGCGATCAAGAAGAAGACCCATTGTAGCTGAACAGGTGGCATTCTTGGATGCTTTGCCGATGCATTCCATTTCTTCTCGACCAAATGCAAAAGCATTACACATGGATGAACACAAGATGAAATCAGAAGTAGTAAAACTTCCACAAGTTGAGCTCAAACCCTTACTAGTAAATTTGAAATATGCCTTTATTGGTGAAAGCAACTCATTTCCTATCATCATAAGCTTAGAATTGAACAAGTTAGAAGAGGAGAAGCTATTAAGGGTGTTGAGAGAACACGAGAGTGCTATTGGGTGGTCAATTGTAGATTTAAAGGGGATAAGTCATTCTTTTTGCATGCATAAAATTCTCTTGGAAGACAATTATAAAGCAGTAGTTCAACCTCAAAGGAGGTTGAATCCGGTTATGAAAGAGGTGGTCAGGAAGGAAATGGTGAAACTTTTAGATGCTGGATTATCTACCCCATTTTGGATAGTTCTTGGGTGAGTCAAGTTCAAGTTGTGCTCAAGAAAGGTGGGACAATAGTAGTCATGAACAAAAACAATGATTTAATACCTACTAGGACTGTCACGGGATGGCGTATGTGTATTGACTACAGAAAATTGAATGATGCTACAAGAAAAGACCATTTCCCCCTTCCTTTCATCGACCAAATGTTGGAACGCCTGGCTGGTCATGCTTTATTGCTTCTTGGATGCCTACTCAGGGTATAATCATATTGCTATAGCTCTGGAGGATCAAGAAAAGATAGTGTTCACATCTCCATATGGAGTTTATGCGTATCGGAGGATGGCATTTGGACTTTGCAATGCACTGGCTACTTTCCAAAAGTGTATGCTTTCCATATTTACTAATCTAACTGAAAAATTTATTGAAGTTTTATGGATGATTTTTCTGTTTATGGCTCTACCTTTGATGTGTGTTTGAATAATTTGTCTTTAGTGTTAAAGAGATGTGAAGAAACCAATTTAGTTTTAAATTGGGAAAAGTGTCACTGCATGGTGAAAGAGGGAATTGTTTTGGGACACTGAATCTCTTCTAAGGATATAGAAGTAGACAGGGCAAAAGTAGAAGTGATTGAAAAACTTCCCTCTCCCACCAATGTTAAAGAAATGCGTAGTTTTTTGGGTCATGCTAGTTTTTATAGGAGGTTTATCAAAGATTTTTCAAAAATTGCCAAACTACTTTGCAACCTCCTTATGAAAGATGAAGCTTTTGTGTTTAACGATGAATGCTTGTTGGCTTTCAATACTCTGAAGCAAAAGTTAACTATAGCTCCTGTTGTTGTCCCTCCGGATTGGAATTTGCCTTTTGAAATAATGTGTGATGCTAGTGATATAGCTTTTGGTGCTTAGGGCAAAGAAAAAATAAGTTGTTACATGTGATTTACTATGCCAATCATATTCTTGACTCTGCTCAACTTAATTATGCTACTACTAAAAAAGAGCTTTTAGCAATTGTTTTTTCTTTTGACAAATTTCGCTCTTATTTGGTAGGTGCCAGGGTTATAGTCTACAATGATAATGTAGCTATTAGATACATTTTTGCAAAGCAAGAGCCCAAGCCAAAGTTCATCCATTGGATCTTGTTGCTACAAGAATTTAATTTTGAAATCAAAGACAAAAAAGGAATGGAGAATTTGGTAGCGGATCATCTGTCAAGGCTTGAGCAACAAGAGCAGCAAGACACCCAACCACTTCACATTAATGAAGAATTTCTAGATGAAAAACTTTTAGCTGTACAAAGCTTGTCATGGTATGCTGACTTTGCCAATTTCAAGGCGGCAAAAGTTCTTCTTGTGGATCTCAATTTGCGATAGAAGAAATGATTCCTTCATGAGGCGAATGATACCTGTCTTTTAAGACTATAAAGACCATGCTTTAATATTGAATTCCTGCTTGCATTATGAATAAATTCTCACTAAACATAGTATTTAACCCATGGATTAATATTGTCAGGTACTAATATGTTTGATCATGCAAAAGGGAGAATTTGGAAGCAATCCAAGAAGCAAAGTGCAAGGAAACTAATCTCATACGAAGTTTTGATAAGGACACGAGCATGCACACAGCCATGTTGCTCCCGTGTTTATCCCCCAGAAGCTGCTGCTCAAGCTTATTGACAAACACGACCAAGACAAAATCAGACACGGCCATGTGTGAAGCCGTGTTAAGTAGGCAGAGTGTACAAAAGGAGACACACGGACCATGTTTGAGGAACACAGGCAGAGACAAGAGAAGAACATGACCGTGTCTGGTCCCGTGTTCGATGACCAGAAAAGCACCTTAAGTGACATGCCCAAGTTCTGAAATAAGACACGGCCGTGTTCAAGCTATTTCTGATGAGAAGACCTAATTCCACATTAGTATAAATAGGAATCTGATGCAAGGGATTAGGGGGGTCGTACTTAGGAAGAAAAGGAGGAGAGGAGCTAGAGCACGAGGAGGAACAATTGGGACTCGATCTACATCTAGTTTTTTTTTCTTTTCATATTATGTTGAATTTTATCTGTTTAATGTTATTGAATTCAATCATGAGTAGCTAAACTCTTAGTGTTAGGGGTTTGATGTAATTCATTTGTGATGAGGTTTCAAGACTGAATGAACTTGTTTTAGTACAATTCTTATTGTTGAATGGAATTTACTGTTATTAATGTGTTTGAATGACTGACCTCCATTTGAATAGTTAAAGATTCGTTTTGATGCTAGGAATAGTAAGATACGAATATGCTTCTGTGAATTTTGTCCTGAATTGAGTTAATCTAGGAATAGATAACTTTGTTTATGTGGTCTTGAATTAATTTCCTAGAACTTAATCACCTAGACAAGTTAATTGTGTCAAGGAATTGGGCAATTAATTGGGATAGGGAGGATTGTTTCTCCAAGGGATTGTGTTCAATCACATTAGGGAAAATAGCCAACAACAAATGAATTGTAACTAGAATGATTAGTTCAGTACTGATCCAAAGGTTACTTTGTCTATAAAATAACCGAATTTGCAAGTGAATGAAATCAACCCCTAACCTTCTCATTCTTATCATCAACCTCACAGTTAAATTGCTATTTAAATTGTTTACGTAATCATTTGAGTTTTGTTACTTAGTTAATTACAGTAGTCATTTTTGGGCTGCCTTCAATCCAAAGTGTTTATTCTTCCAAATAGAACTAGTATTGGAGAGATTGGTAATTGCTTGCATTAATCCTTGAAGACGATACTCTGCTTATCTATTACTACTTGTGTGACTCAGTACACTTTCTGGAAAATGTCCATCAAGTTTTTAGCGCCGTTGCCGGGGATTAACGGTGTTTATGCAATATTAGAAGTAACCAATAAGGTCCTAATTTGGATTTTAAATTTCTTGTTAGTAAATCTGGTTCAAATATTTATTTGGCTGGTGACTTGTTTCTCTAAACTGTTGATCTTGTTTTAACCTTAGTGTATGCGAGGTATTCTTGATTCCAATGCATTAGCTTTTGATCCTGAGATTGAGAGAACAACTCGAAGACTTCGCAAGCAAGCTAGAGGAGCAAGACAAGCACAACCAATAATTATGGCAGAACAAAACTAGAATCCTCCGCCGTAGAATAATAACAATAGAGCAGCACAAAACCCTCCACCTCGAACAGTGACGGGTGCCGAACAGTACAACATTAAACTACTAATTACAACTAAATTATAGTATAGGATGCAACCAGTGTCGTCTCCCAAGAATTCACCAGAACAACTAATCTTTTAAGAACTTAAGCAAGAACAGAATAAGGGGGGTTTGTGTTGAATGCAATATACTAAGAATTAAAAAAGCAGTAAACTGAATTTATCAAATAAGAGAAAATGCAATCAACTCAAGCAGGCAACCAAACTCTAATCCATCCTTGTTCACTAAAGATAACTTAGATTTGATTTAATTCTTGGTTAAGTGTTACCTGGAACCCCTAACAGCAACACTTAGAATTCCTACTAATTTACCAATCAGGATTCAATTAATCATGGAATTAAAACCCTAGGCAACCGCTCTATATCACTAAGTCCAGATTAATTTAATAACCGAATTAGTCAAGTTAACCATATATTAAAGACCTTTAAAGTATGATTATCAATTTTATTACTGTTATGAATCTAATCAACCGATTAAAATTCATACAAAACATGCAATCAAAGTACCATTCAATTACATGAAGAGGGGAAGAAACAGTAATTCAAATTAAATTAAATCAAACCTGGTTGAAGCACAGGAACTCTGGATTGTCAAGTTTGGCTCATCTTGAATTGATTACAAACGAACTTAGCCCTCCATTGAGGGCTTAAACATAAGGCAAAAGTAGAAAAACGAACTCAGAAAATAGGAGGCAGCAGCAGCTCAAGGAATTTCGTATCTCTCTAGTTGTCTATTTTCCTCAACAATTTTGAGAATAAATACTAGCTGGTTGCCTCCTCTAAGTTTTCTAATGGTTTCCTAATTACAAAATAAACCTAGTTTCCTAAATTATTAATGGTAAAAAATGATCAAACCCTAGTGTCATGTGTGCTTGCCCAAAAACCAGATGTTGGCCCAAATGAACAAGCTCTGGTCCAATAAGCAGCCCTAAGGAAAGGAATCAGTCAATGCTGGGCAGAGTGCTGGGCGGAGCAGAAAATTTGGGCTGCTTGCATGTGAATTTCAGTTGTCGAGAGAATCAGCTTCTGAGCTCTTCATATTAAATGTGGAATTTTCTGTCAGCTTTCCAATGAAACTAGAATCATATCAATCGGACATCTGTAACAAAAGATATGGTGAAAAACGTAAGCAGTGTCAGAATTTAACAGTTAAGCAATTAAAATCTACAAGCACCAACAAGTCCAAATCTACAAAACATGTCTAAAAGCCATAAAAATCACTAGAAACACACACTAAAAGACTAAGTATAAGGGAAACAAATAGTGTAAAATAATGTGTTATCAAATTCCCCCACACTTAGCTTTTTGCACTCCTGGGAAAAATCACAAGAAACAAACTAATTAGAATAAGAAAAATAGCTCTCCAATCAAATCAAGAATGCAAATATTAAGGTAAAAAAAAAATTCAAACTTAAAGAAACAGCAACACTCATGGAACAACATCTATTGACAACTAGATAACACACAACATGACAATTTCATTTAATAGGAATGAGTCAAAGTAGATAGCCCCTCACAAGATAAATAAATGCTCTCAATTCTCTCAAGTGTCTAAGGTAAGA
The DNA here is from genome assembly GCA_003255065.1 of Cercis canadensis. NCBI lineage: Eukaryota > Viridiplantae > Streptophyta > Magnoliopsida > Fabales > Fabaceae > Cercis > Cercis canadensis. The sequence continues at coordinate 47,838 of QAOA01002492.1, forward strand.
ATTTCTCCCCAATCATCCTATCAAAATCACACTACCATAAGCTTGTTCACTTTCTTAGTCTCCACTACCTATGTCACATGCATAACACAAATCAAAAAGACTTTTAAAGGGTTGTAATGGGGAAAGGTAAATGGATGGCAATAATATGAAAAAATGGCTAAAGCACCCAAGGAGTCACAAAGAGCATCTAATTATGAAAAAATTCAAGTACTTGACTTTGGGCTTCAACTCATTTTTTTCTTTTCCCAAAACAACTTTATTTTCTTGTTGCTGCTGTATTTTTTTTCATTTTTTTTTTGAAGCATAACACTTAACAATTTCAGCCACAACTTGATGCTTTGTTTTTGTAGAAATTTACTCCCTTTTTATTCAATGCAATGCTCTGTAATTCCTAAGGGTTGGATAGGACATGGTTTTACACTTAGGCTTGCAATGAGCTACACATGAAAGAAAATATCATTAGGCTCAAAAGGGAAATCAAAGGATAACATCAAGGTTAGCTATTTGGTCAAGTAGCTTCTCAAAGAAAGGAATGCCTTAATCACTTTTATGCATGCATGTGCAAATGTAACCTCAACTAAGAAACAGAACAAGTTCTAGAGTGTCAAATTGATAGATGAAAACACACAAGAAAGAATCATGACATATGGCTCAAATCCTCACAACTTATAAGACTACCAAGAATCAACTCATCCAAATCAAATTTT
>QAOA01002492.1:49827-112854 GCA_003255065.1 Cercis canadensis
GTTGGCATTGGGCACAATTCTTACAAAAGTTGTATGCATCATGAAATAGGGTAGGCCAATAGAGTCCAGAATCTAAAACTTTACGAGCAGTGCGCTGAGGTCCAAAATGACCACCACATGCAGAAGTATGACAAAACTGTAACACAAACTCAGACTGATGTCCAGGCACACACCTCCTAATTACTTGGTCACTACATAGTCTCCACAAGTAGGGGTCATCCCACACATAATCTTTGGATTCACTTTTAAGCTTATCTACTTGATGCTTCTTAAAATAAGCAGGTAACTCAAAAGCAACTAAGTAGTTTACCAAGTCAGCATACCAAGGATCTGTACCTTGCAACTGATAAAGCTGCTCATTTGGGAAGGTCTCTCTGATGGGAAGGCTGTCCAAAGTCAGTGGTATCCAACTCAGGTGATCTGCTACCAAATTCTCAGCTCCACTCTTGTCTTTGATCTCAAGGTCAAATTCTTGCAAGAGCAGCATCCACCTAATGAGCCTAGGCTTCGCATCCGACTTCTTGAGCAAGTACTTTAAAGCTGCATGATTAGAGAAAGCAATGACTTTAGAATTAAGCAAATATGAACAGAATTTATCTAAAGCAAACACAATAGCAAGGAGCTCTTTCTCAGTAGTGGTGTAATTTGCTTGGGCAGCATCCAAAGTGCGAGAGGCATAATAAATCACGTGGGACAACTTGTCCACTCGCTGTGCAAGGATAGCGCCTACTGCAAAGTTTGATGCATCACATATAAGCTTGAAGGGAAACTCCCAGTTAGGTGGCTGCATGATGGGAAGGGAGGTAAGGCTCTGCTTCAGCTGATCAAAGGCTACTCTGCACTGCTTATCAAAGTCGAAATCCACTTCTTTCTGGAGAAGCTTAGACAATGGCAAGGCAATCTTGCTGAAGTACTGGATGAATCACCTGTAAAACCCTGCATGACCAAGAAAGGAACGCACTTCCCGCACACAAGTGGGGTAGGGTAAAGAGGCAATAACATCTATCTTAGCCTTATCTACTTCAATGTCTTTGCTAGAAATTACATGCCCTAAAACTATGCATTGTTCTACCATGAAGTGACATTTCTCAAAATTAAGAACAAGGTTAGTCTCAATGCATCTATCAAGTACCCTAGCAAGGCTATCTAAACATGCATCAAAAGAGAAGTCATACACAGTAAAGTCATCCATGAATACCTCCATGCAGTGTTCTAAAAAATCAGAAAAGATGCTCACCATACACCGCTGGAATGTACCAGGGGCATTACACAAGCCGAAGGGCATCCTCCTATATGCAAATGTGCCGAATGGACAGGTGAAAATCGTCTTCTCCTAATCCTCTAGGGCTATGTGAATCTGGAAGTAGCCTGAGAAGCCATCCAGGAAGCAGTAATGGGACTTCCCTGCCAGTCTCTCTAACATCTGATCAATAAAGGACAGAAGGAAGTGATCCATCCTTGTCGCCTGGTTGAGTCTTCTATAATAGATGCAGACGCGTCAGCTGTTCTGCACTCTGGTGAGGATCAACTCATTTTTCTCATTGGCTACCACAGTTATGCCACTCTTATTTGGAACCACTTGAACTGGACTCACCCATTTGCAGTCTGAGATAGGGTAGATAATGCCGGCTGACAACAGCTTGCTCACTTCTTTCTTGACCACATCTAGAATCAACGGGTTAAGTCGCCTTTGGGGCTGCCTTACTGGTTTAGCTTCTTCCTCCAATAAAATCCTATGCATGCAGGTGGAGGGGCTAATGCCAGGAATGTCTGCAAGTGTTCATTTAATGGTTGTCTTCCACTGCTTCAGAATCTGCAACAACCTCTCTTCTTGTTCAGGTTGCAGATTGTTGGCTATGATGACAAGCAGCTTCTCTTCTTCTGCTAGGAAGGCATACTTGAGATTATCAGGTGATGGTTTCAGCTCCAGTATAGGTGGCTACTGCACAGAGGGAACTAGCTTGGTTGGAGAAACCAAGTCTGCTGTGTGAAGCTCAGAAACACCTGCAAACTCTGCACTATGCTCCAAAACAAACTCATCATATCCCATATATGCAGAAATTTCAGAACAGGCAGCACAATTCCCATCACAATTAATACATGCAGGGCACTCTAAAGTATCTAGCAAGCCTACTATATCAGGAAATTCAGCTACCAATTCAGCATGCACATAATCAACTAACAGGTCTATGACATCTATTTGGAACACTGAATGCTCTTCTAGAGGGTGTTTCATGGCATCACTTAAATTAAAACAAATTACAGTGTCACCAAATTCCATGGAAAGGGTACCAGCATGCACATCAATTATGGTCTTAGCAGTTTTAAGGAATGGTCTACCTAAGATCAAAGGGGCATGTCTAGATGTAAACTCATCCTCCATATTTAACACATAAAAATCGACTGGAAATATTAAATCATTTACCCTAACCAAAACATCCTCAAGAAGGCCTGCAGGATAGGCTGTGCTTCTATTAGCAAGCTAAATGACTACTCCAGTGGGTTTCAGTTCTCCAATCTGCAGTGATGAATAGATGGACTTGGGCATCACGTTGATTGAAGCACCCAGATCTAGCATGGCATTTGTAAACTGCTTATCTCCAATAGTGCAAGGAATGGTGAAAGTTCCAGGATCAGTGCACTTTGATGGCAGGTTAGGCTGGATCATTGCTGACACATTTCTGCTCATGCTTACTTTCTCATTGCCCTTCAATCTTCTCTTGTAGGTATACAAATCCTTCAGAAACCTTGCATATTTGGGAATCTATTTAATTGCTTCTAGGAGAGGTATATTGACTTCTACCTTCCTGAAAGTATCCATGATCTCTTTATCTAGCTCATGCTCAGCAATTTTCTTGGACTGTGTAACTCTGTTTGGAAAGGGGAGAGGAATACTGGGGTAGAGCTCTCTGCCTGATCCTGAAAGTGGATTGACTGCTGTTTTGGGATAGCTTTAGGGGCTGCAGGGTCTGAATTTTTTTCTTGAACAAAATTTTGAACCGTAAAAGGCAGGCTAGGTTCTGGAGCACTCACTTCTTTACCACTGCGCAGGGTTATGGCACTCACATTGCCTCTTGGATTGGTGACTGTCTGAGAAGGTAAACTGCCAGAACCTTGAGACTTCAGCTCATTAATGGTGCTTGCAAGTTGACCTATTTGAGTCTCCAAGCTTTGAATGCTAGTCTCAGTCCTCTGTTGGAATTAGATGTTGCTACTTGCCAATTGCTTCACTAAGTCTTCCAGGCTCGGCTCTGGCTTGTTAGCTTGCTGCATAGGTTGCTTCATTGGTGCTTGGTACTGCTGGTTGCTTGAACTTGCATTGTACCTAGGTTGTTGTGGCTGGTACGTTTGTTGTTGCTGTTGCTGGTAAGGTTGGCCAGAATTGCCTCCATACCTTAAATTAGGGTGATCTCTCCAGCCAGGGTTGTAGGTAGAAGAATGGGGGTCATATATAGGCTGCTGGTAAGGTCTGCCAGGAAAGACTCCAGCCACTACTTCAGTGTTATCTTGGAGAGTAAGGCACTGATCTGTTGGATGACTAGACAGGGAACAAATTCCACATAGCTTGGCATGAGCTTGAACCGGTGTGTGCCCCATTGCTAGCTATCTAACCAAGGAGGTTAGTTCCTCCAAACGAGTCTCCACCCTCTACTGATCTACCATCTGTACCTCATTCACTCCTCTAGCTGGGGTGATCATCCTTGTGCCAAATTGCTGTGGTTAGACACCTCATTCACCTCCAGAAGCAGCATCCACATAGCCTCGATCCATAAGAAGAAGTCTTTCATAGAAATACTGGATGAACAACTGGTCATCGATTTGATGATGGGGGCAGCTTCCACAGAGTTTATTGAATCTCTCCTAGTACTCATGTAGTGTCTCTCCACTGTTCTGCCTTATGCCACATATATCTTTCCTGATGGCAGCAGATCTAAAGGCAGGGAAAAACTTTTCAAGGAAATAACTCTTCATGTCATTCCAGCTTGTGATAGTGGACGGCTGCAGGTAATACAACCAATCCTTTGCTGCTCCATCTAATGAAAAAGGGAAGGCCCTCAACTTGATTTGTTCTTCTGTGATTCCTTGAGGTCTCATGGTGGAACATACTATGTGAAACTCCTTTAAGTGCTTGTGGGGGTCTTCACCTGCTAGTCCATGAAACTTTGGGAGCAAGTATATTAATCCAAACTTCAACTCAAAATTGACATCTAAATCAGGATAGTGAATACACAAAGGCTGGTAGTTATCATCAGGGGCAGCCAACTCCTTAAGTGTCCTAGCCCTAGCATGCATGTCATTATTTCCAGCCCCATTATTAGCAGCAAGATCAACCTCAGGATTAATGTCATTGGCAGCCATATTATGCTCTATATGATTAGGAGTTCTACGTGCCCTAGCAAGTGTGTGCAAAGTTTTCTCTATTTCAGAATCACCTTCAAGTAGTTCAAAATGAGAGGACCGAGTCATACACCATGCAAATCAAAAGACAACAACACTCTAAAACACACTAGAACACACAGAAACAGGAAAACAGTGAATCAATGAAAGAAAGTGCAAAAACCGAAACACACTAAATGCACTAGACAAAGGCAAAAAGACACCAAAATAATACTAATTGACCCACCAAAACATTTTTAAAATTTTTTCTACCACCACATCATGAAATATTGATGAAAATAAAACTCAAAAATCAAATAAAAAATATTAAAAATTTGAAAAAGGGGTTCAAACAATGGAATTTGGCCGAGATAGGGTGGTGCTCAATGCTTAGCATTGAGCTATATTTCTCATACCATTTTCCTTCAACTGACCAATTTTCAGCTCAATCAGAGCACAAGAATCTGTACAGAATTTTTACCCATAAAATCGCAATTTCATGCCAAAACGCTGGGAAAACAGGTAAAAATTTAGGAACAGGCACAAGAATTCACACAGTAGGAACCTAAAACAGCAAGGCAAACAAAATAGCAAGAAAAACAATAATCATAGAGCTCACACAATATAGAAATTTTGCCAAAAAGTGAACTAAGATAGCAAAGGAGACAGAACAAGGGCAATAATAGCACAAAGTTAAGCTCACAATGCTTCTCACAAAGCTATTTCTCTGTCCACTAATTTGTAACTCAATCCCAGTTGGTCCGAATAAAAAACAAGATAGAAACATAAACACTAAACAGAGAAAGAAAACTTAAACAGATAAGGAAAACAAAATAGGAAAACAAGTAGAACAAGGGGAAAACGAATGAAGAACAATTGCTAGAAACAAGAACAGTAAGTAAGCAAAATAGTAACAAAAGAGTCCTAAGAAGATTAATATGTTAGGTGAAATCCCCGGCAATGGCGCCAAAATTTTGACGGGTGCCGAACAGTACAAAATTAAACTACTAATTGCAACTAAATTGTAGTATAGGATGCAACCAGTGTCGTCTCCCAAGGATTCACCAGAACAACTAATCTTTTAAGAACTTAAGCAAGAACAGAATAAGGGGGGTTTGTGTTGAATGCAATATACTAAGAATTAAGAAAGCAGTAAACTGAATTTATCAAATAAGAGAAAACGCAATCAACTCAAGCAGGCAACCAAACTCTAATCCATCCTTGTTCACTAAAGATAACCTAGATCTGATTTAATTCTTGGTTAAGTGTTACCTGGAACCCCTAACAATAACACTTAGAATTCCTACTGATTTACCAATCAGGATTCAATTAATCATGGAATTAAGACTCTAGGCAACCGCTCTATATCACTAAATCCAGATTAATTTAATAACCGAATTATCCAAGTTAACCATATATTAAAGACCTTTAAAGTATGATTATCAATCTGATTACTGTTATGAATCTAATCAACCGATTTAAATTCATACAACTCATGGAATCAAAGTACCATTCAATCACATGAAGAAGGGGAGAAGCAGTAATTCAAATTAAATTAAATCAAACCCGGTTGAAGCACAGGAACTCTGGATTGTCAAGTTTGGCTCCTCTTGAATTGATTACAAACGAACTTAGCCTTCCATGGAAGACTTGAACACAAAGCAAAGGGGAAAAACGAACTAAGCAAAGGAGGCAGCAGCAGCTCAAGGAATTTCGTATCTCTTCTGATTGTGTATATTTGCCTCAACAACTTGAGAATATATACTAGCTGGCTGCCTCCTCTAGGTTTCCTAATGGTTTCCTAATTACAAAATAAACCTAGTTTCCTAAATTATTAATGGTAAAAACATGATCAAGCCCTAGTGTCATGTGTGCTGGCCCAAAAACAGATGTTGGCCCAAATAAACATGCTCTGGTCCAATAGGCAGCCCTAAGGAAAGGAATCAGTCAATGCTGGGCGGAGTGCTGGGCGGAGCAGAAAATCTGGACTGCTTGCACGCGAATTTCAGTTGTCCAGACGCGAGAATCAGCTTCTGGGCTCTTCATATGAAATGTGGAATTTTCTGTCAGCTTTCCAACGAAACTGGAATCACATCAATCGGACATCTATAGCAAAAGATATGGTGAAAAACGTAAGCAGTGCCAGAATTTAACAGTTAAGCAATTAAAATCTACAAGCACCAACAAGTCCAAATCTACAAAACATGTCTAAAAGCCATAAAAATCACTAGAAACACACATTAAAAGACTAAGTATAAGGGAAACAAATAGTGTAAAATAATGTGTTATCAAACACTCATGGAGTATTCCATCCTAACAGCTGCAAGATGTGGAGTGAGTATAACAAGACCACCTGTCCTGCTACTAATTTCGAACTTAAACCAGCTTTGCTTCAACTAGTACAACACAATCAATTCAGTGGAAATGCACTAGAAGATCCCAATGGACATATAGCAAACTTTATGCAGATTTGTGACACAATGAAGTTGAATGGGGTCAGTGATGATGCGATTTGACTCAAACTCTTCTCATTTTCTGTGCGAGATAAGGTAAAAAGTTGGTTGGATTCTCAACCAAGGGGCAGCATTACTACTTGGTCGGAGTTGGTGAATAAATTTCTCGCTCAGTATTTTCCTCCTTCTAAATCAGCTAGGTTAAGGACTGAGATTACTTCTTTCCGTCAACAAGATGGAGAATCTTTAAGTGAAGCTTGAGAGTGGTATAATGATATATTGAGGAGATGCCCACATCATTCTTTCAATTTCTGGATCCAAATTCAGAGTTTTTACAATGGGATGCTTCCTCACACGAAGGAAAATATGGATGCTGCAGCAGGTGGAGCTGTGAATTATAAAACTCTGAAACAAGCTTGGGACTTGTTTAAGAGGATGACTTGCAATGACTACCAAAGTCAAGGAGAGAGATCCATAGTCAAGAGAGGCATGATGGAAGTAGGGGCATTAGATGCACTGCTAGCTCATAACAAGTTATTAACATAACAGGTGGCTGAATTGTCCAAGAAGTTTGAGACCGTCAGTGTGAATGCAGTCAACTTTTCTCCACCAAGTGTGATTTTTGTGCAGGGAACCATGTTAATGGAGAGTACCTGAGGAACATGTTTGGTCCTTCAGTTTCTCAAGAATAAGTGAACTATATGGGTAACCCTTCAAGACCTCAGAACAATCCTTACGCTCCTACTTATAATCCGGGGTGGCGGAATTACCCAAATTTTTCATGGGATAATCAAGGAAATCAAGGGACTTCTCACAGACCCAGTTATGCATACCAATCACCACAACAACAAACTTAAGGTCTTGCTTCACAACCCCAACCCAATGAGAAGAATCCTTCCTTGGAGAGTGCGCTAGAGAAATTGACAACCCAAACCTCAGATTTCATTCAGAAAACTGCAATGTTTATGGAGGAAACCAGGAGCGGGCTCAGAAAAGAAGATGCATCCATTCAGAAGTTAGAAACTCAAGTGGGACAGATAGAAAGACAATTGGCAGACAGGCCTCAAGGCTCTTTACCCAGTAATACTATTCTAAATCCTAAGGAGCATGTGAAGGGCATAACTACAAGGAGTGAAAAAGTGATTGAGCCCAACCCAAGAAAAGAAACACCAGATGAGGAAGATGGTAAAGCAACAAGGATCAATGGGGACCTAGCATCTAGTCATCCCAAGGAGGTAAGAAATAGAGAAGAATGCGAGAAATTGACCAAACCATGTATTTCAATACCTCCTATTAAGGTGTCTTTTCCTCAAAGGCTTAAGAAGCAACAAGATGAGAAGCAGTTCAGCAAGTTCTTAGAGATGCTTAAGAAATTACAGATTAACATACCTTTTGCTGAAGCACTTGAACAGATGTCATCCTATGTAAAGTTTATGAAGGATCTTTTGACCAAGAAAAGAAAAATTGGAGATGATGAGACAGTCATGTTAACTGAAGAATGCAGTGCTATTCTACAAAGGAAATTACCTCCAAAGCTCAAAGATCCCGGAAGTTTCTCCATCCCATGCACCATCGGAGACATCACCTTTGGGAAGGCGTTATGTGATATGGGAGCAAGTGTAAGTCTCATGCCTCTGTCCATCTTCAAGAAGCTGGGAATTGGTCAAGCAAAACCCACCATGATTACTCTTCAACTTGCCGACCGGTCAATCAAACATCCCTACGGTCTAGTGGAAGATGTTTTGGTTAAGGTTGACTAGTTTATCTTTCTGGTGGATTTTGTTGTTCTAGATATGGAGGAAGATGGAGAGATTCCACTTATTTTGGGGCAGTCATTTTTAGCTACTGGAAGAGCATTGATTGATGTAGCTGACGAGACCTTGACTTTGAAAGTTCAAGATGAGAAGGTGATTTTTAATGTGTTCAATACAATGCAACACCCTATGGAGAAAGAAGAGTGTTTCCGCTTGGACATTCTTGAATCTATCATTACTAGCACGTTCAGGGAGAATCTGTCTTCTTGTCCTCTTGAGAGAGCCTTGGTGGATGCGGTAACCATGTCTAATTTTGTAGGAAATTTAACATTAGCAAAACATGTAGCATTATTGGATGCTCTGCCATCATATTCAATTTCCTCACCACCAAAAATAGAAGACTTGCAAAAGGATGTGCACAAAGAGTAGTCTCCAAAACTTGAGCTCAAACCTCTACCTAAGACTTTGAAGTATGCATTTCTTCGTGAGAACAATTCCTCTCCCGTGATTATTAATTCTAAATTAACTAAGGTTAAGGAGGAGAAACTGTTACGGGAGTTAAGGGAGCATAAGAGTGCCATTGGATGGTCGACTGCTGATTTAAAAGGCATCAATCATTCTTTTTGCATGCACAAGATCCTTATGGAAGAAAACCATAAAGCAGTTGTACAAACCCAAAGGAGATTGAATCCGATCATAAAGGAAATAGTATGAAAGGAAGTGGTAAAACTCTTAGATGCCGGTGTTATTTACCTCGTCTCGGATAGTTCATGGGTGAGCCCAGTTCAAGTAGTGCCTAAGAAAAGGGGAACAACAGTGGTGATGAATGAAAAAAAATGAATTAATTCCTACTAGAATGGTCACGGGATGGCGCGTGTGCATTGACTACAGAAAACTCAATGATACCACGAGAAAGGACCACTTCCCTCTCCCATTTATAGATCAAATGCTGGAACGCCTAGCTAGTCATGAGCATTACTATTTTCTGGATGGTTATTCGGGTTACAACCAGATTGCCATAGCTTTGGAGGATCAAGAAAAGACCGCCTTCACTTGTCCCTATGGAGTTTATGTATACAGAAGGATGCCATTCAGATTGTGCAATGCGCCAGCTACTTTCCAAAGGTGTATGCTTTCCATATTCTTTAACATGAATGAAAAATTTATTGAGATTTTTCAGGATGACTTTTCTATTGTTGGCACTTATTTTGATGTATGCTTACATAAGCTGTCCTTAGTGTTAAAGAGATGCCAAGAAACTAATTTGGTTTTAAATTGGGAAAAGTGCCACTTTATGGTAAGAGAGGGGATTGTTTTAGGACATAAAACTTATGCTAAGGCGATAGACGTAGATAGGGTTAAAGTAATGGTGATTGAAAAACTACCCCCTCTTATTAATGTAAAAGGGGTGCTTAGCTTTTTGGGACACGTTGATTTTTATAGAAGGTTCATAGAAGATTTTTCAAAAATTGCTAAACCCCTGTGTAACCTCCTTGTTAAAGATGAAACTTTTGTTTTCAATAATGAATGTTTTCTAGCCTTTAATACATTGAAGCAAAAGTTGACCACTGCCCTTGTTGTGATCCCACCTGATTGGGACTTACCTTTTGAACTTATGTGCGATGCTAGTGACATAGCTATAGGTTCTGTGTTAAGGCAGAGAAAAAACAAGTTATTGCATGCGACTTATTATGCAAGCCATGTACTTGATTCTGCTCAACTTAACTATGCTACTACTGAAAAAGAGTTGTTAGCTATTTTTTTGCTTTTGATAAATTCCGCTCTTATTTAGTAGGTGCCAAGGTTATTGTATATACTGATCATGCAGCTCTTAGGTATCTTTTTGCCAAATAGGACTCCAAGCCCAGGCTCATCCATTGGATCTTGCTGTTGCAAGAATTTGATCTTGAGATCAAGGACAAGAAAGGAATGGACAATGTGATAGCTGACCACCTATCCAGGATTGAGGAACAAAAGAAGAACCAAGCTCTACCCCTCCCCATTAATGAAGAGTTCCCAGATGAACAGCTATTTGTAGTGCACAGCCTGCCCTGGTATGCTGATTTTGCCAACTTCAAGGCTGCTAAGGTCCTACCTGTGGATCTAAATTCCCAACAGTTAAAGAGGTTCCTTCATGAGGAAAAATTCTATGTCTGGGACGAGCCTTATTTGCTGCGAAGATGTGTTGAGGAACTCTTGAGAAGATGTGTACCGCAAGAGGAGGTGAAAGATATATTATGGCATTGCCATGCTGAATGGCGGTCATTTCAGTGGCGATCGGACAGCTGCAAAAGTCCTCCAATCAAGGTTCTACTGGCCAACTGTGTTCAAAGATGCCTATGATTATGTGAAGACGTGTGATCGCTGCCAAAGGACTGACAACATCTCAAAAAAGCATGAAATGCCTCTGAATTCAGTACTCAAAGTAGAGTTATTCAATGTTTGGGGAATAAATTTTATGGACCCTTTTCCCATCATCATACTCTAATGAATATATCCTGGTCGCGGTCGACTATGTGTCTAAATGGGTTGAAGCAACTACAACCAGAACCGATGATGCTCAGGTAGTTATGAGTTTTCTCAAGAAGAACATATTCTCAAGATTTGGAGTTCCAAGAGCATTGATCAGTGATGAGGGCACTCATTTCTGCAACAAGTGAATGGATGTTTTATTGAGTGAGTATGGTATGAGGCACCGCATAGCAACCCCATATCATCCACAAACTAGTGGACAAGTTGAAGTGTCAAATAGAGAATTGAATAGGATTCTTGAGAAGACTGTCAACACCTCTAGAAAAGATTGGACCATGAAGCTTGATGATGCTCTTTGGGCATACCGCACTGTATTGAAGACACCTCTCGGCATGTCCCCTTACCAATTAGTGTATGACAAGGCTTGTCGTTTACTTGTGGAATTTGAGCACAAAGCATGGTGGGCCACTAAGATCCTTAATTTTGACCTGACGGCAACAGGGGAGAAAAGGATTCTTTAGCTTCACGAATTGGATGAATTCTGACATAAAGCTTATGACAGTTCCAAGCTCTAAAAAGAGAAAACAAAGTAATGGCATGATTGATAAGAAAATTGTCCAAAGGAATTTTGAATTAGGACAACAAGTGTTGCTATACAATTCATGGTTGAAACCTGAGAAACTGAAATCGAGGTGGTCAGGCCTGTTTGTAATCAAGACAGTTTATCCCTATAGAGCTATTGAGATGGTTGACATGAAAGCGGGAAGAAGTTTCAAGGTTAATAGGCAACGACTTAAGCATTATTGGGGATATGGGGTTAAACACCAAATCTCTTCAATGGTCCTCTCTACACCAGCATAGTCCCAGTGATAGTCCGGCTCAAGACTTTAAATTAAGCGCTTCTTGGGAGGCAACCCAAGTTTTTAACCCTCTGTCTTTACTTACTTTTAGTTGATTTCCCTATGTTTTTGTTTTTGTTTTTCTTTCATGTCATTATTGTTCACTAAGTTTCATTTTTGGCATGCTAGGATAGAACATGGCCATGTCTTGACCCGTGTAAAGAAGGCAGAGAGTTCAGGAGGATAACACTGCCTGGAACATGGCCGTGTCTTCACCTGTGTGCACCATACAAAGAGCTAAGGGGAGATACACAGGCACACACATGGTTGTGGCAACGAACGTTCAGACCTCACAGACAATCCAATAGGAAGAAACGGTGAGTAACACGGTTGTGTTTATCCCCATGTCACTTACTCAGAGTTAATCATCAAGAGACATGGCCATGTGTTGTCTCAGGTAAGTCTTTAAAATTGCCAAGTCACAAACACGGCCGTGTTGGTACCGTGTGACTTACAGAAGTATCTCTACCTCGAACATGGCCTAAGACATGGGGAAGTCACCCCCGTGTTACTTAAACACCCCACATGTCATCCTCCCGTGTCACTCCCACAAGCCCAACACGCCCACACCACACGGCCGTGTTGTGGCTGTGTCATTCAAACCTTTTAAAAATCCCAGTTCGGGGGTAATTTCCTTACTTCAGAAAATCCTTATTTCTCTCATTCTTCTTCAAATCCCTAGCTATTTTGGCACATCCCCACCTATTTCTGGCCAAATCCCCTTAACAATTTCATCAATTTCGAACAAGCTTGGATACTTTTGTCCACTTACAGGTATGTATTCTTCCGTCACCATAGCTCTATCTCTGATTGATGGATTGAGTGGTTATTGATACAGGATTGTTACTTTTATATAGTCAGAACATGCTCTATTTAGAATTATTATGCCAATTCTGTATGATGTTAGGGAGTTTCTCCACTTGTCTTAGACTTACCATTCTTGTGAGCATGCCCTTGGTCACCATTGCTATTTTCTGGTAGGAATTGAAATTCAGATTGTCCACTGTTAGTGTCAAATTGCTTATGCATCAATTCTTGCTGAGGGACTGGCTGTTTTATTGGGATGTTTGTGATAAAATGCCATTGAAGAAGTAGTCTTATTGAAATTCTTATTACTGTGATGCTGCCATTGCTATTTGCTGTGGGTTTTGCCAATTTCCTGGAATTTGTGGATGTTTTTGTGTTGACTAACACTACTATGGAATTTGATGTTTTTGCATGATTGCCTGTGGGTACTGTTATTGTTAAATTCTTGTCGTGGGACTTGTGAATTTACTAAAAATTGCTCATTCTTGTGCTTTTAACATTGCTGTGGGGAATTTGAATTTGCTACAATTATAGTGTGCTATGAGCAGCATTACTGGTTTATAGGGAAATTTCTATTGTGCTATGGCCAGTGATTGAATTTTTAATGAAGGATTTGCTATTGATCACCGTCATTGGGAACTTGTTGTTTGTGAGGCATTTGTTTTGCTAATTGATACAGTCAATTACTTTTGCATGACATTAAGACCTTGGTTTGAAATACTGTTATCTTGCACTTCCCATTCCTGTAGCCACTATCCTTGATTTAGTGATGTGGATTCTGTTAATTTACTGGAAATGGTTCATTGTGAGAATGACTGCTGTTAAGTTATTGTTCATGTGGAATTGGTATTTAGATTGCTTAATTGCTGCAGGAATGAATTGATATTGTTTCTGTTAATATTGTGTTGATTGACTGTGGGATTTGATGCTGGTTCATTATTGCTATGGGGAATTTGCTGATATTGAGGGATGTTAACTCTTGCTGTGGAACTGGATTTTGCTAACTGTTAACATGGGAATTGCTAGTAATAGGCTATCTAATTGCTCGATAATAGTGCAATTGGATTGTGCATGCATTTTTTGTATATATGGTGCCAATTATGTGTACACCATTTTCCATGCTTTGTGATTCACTTGGTTAATTTGTCTTTACAGGAAACCAATATGACAAAGCGCACTGATGACGCACAGCCACGCTGGGAGAAGTTGCAACCGCGGAAGAACCGTCCGAACCCTCTGGAGTCCCCTTCTCCTCTAGCGAAGAAGAAAAGATTAGGGGCCACTGATACATCCGTCCACCCATTCCTCCAATTTCAAGGTGCAGAGCATAAGGAGAGATTAGCCAAACTCTCCACCAAATCGTTTGAACCTAGCCGATACCCAGTATGGCTAGTGTTGCATGAGCTCGGGCTTGAAGACAAGGTTAGACAGCTCCTAAGTCCAGGCCAATGGAGCAGTGTCTTCGAGCTCCAAGAACCAACATACAGAGAACTCACGTTGGAGTTTCTCGCCACAGTGGAGATAAACACCACGTTCACAGATTCTAACATCACGTGGTATGAGCCAAACACGATAAAGTTTTGTTTCAGCTCATTCATGCATAGCATGAATCTTCAGGAGTTCACCGAGGTAGCAGGGCTAGCGGGACAGCCACTTATTGGACTCCAGGCGAAGGACACCTACCAACTGGACTGGACCTTCACCAGAGCAGACCCGGCAGAATGCTGGAAGGAAGTGAGCATTGAAGCCACTTATGAAGCTAAACGGTCCAAGGCATCCACCCTCCGTTCACTAGCACTCAGATACATCCACAAGCTTCTAGTAAACTCGTTGAACGCAAGAAGGGAGAGCACAAGAGTAGTGAGCAAGAGGGACCTATTCTATCTCCAGTGCATACGGGAGAAAAAGCACTGCCACCTCGGATATGCCTTCCTACAATTGGTGAAGGGTTACCTGCAACGAGGCAACTTCGGAGCCATTGGTGGTGCCTCTGTTATCACACGACTAGCCAGGCATTTGGATGTCATGGGTGACAAGGCTACCCTCACTGTCGCTTGCCGCCCTTTACCGCTGGGGATGGATACCCTGAAGGCAATGGGGATGGCAGAGCGCTGCACTGACGCACAAGGCACCTACTTCGCTCTAGCCAGTGCTCTACAACGAGCTGTACCTGGAAGTCCACAAACGGAGGAGCCATGCATGGATGCACTTGAGGTCCCCGTCACTGAGACACCCTGGTCAGAGGAACAACCAACGACTGGGCCAAGCACATTTGCACCTTCCACTTCACAACCATATCCTAGTGTCTCGTCCACTTCAGCTAACGAGGAAGACAGGAAACCAACACCTCTTGAAAGGCAGTTGGCTCGGACCGAAGTTGAGGTAGATGGCACAAGGACCCAAGTCAACCATCTCATTTTGGACAACCGCAGGGAGCGACATCATAGACATCAGTGGATGTCCTATGAGCTGGCACATCACTAGTGGGTTCAATCCACTCTTCAAATGATGTGTCAGTCTTTGGGACTCCAGCCTCGACCGTCGCCTTGACCGCTTATCTTCCAGGAGCCAGCAAAAGATGCCGACACGACCCCTACGGTTGAGCATATTCGCCCACCGTGCACTTCGTCCCGAGCACCATGGTCTGACTCTCCACCTGCACCGCCAACCAACCAACCTTCTAGAGAACCACCAAGGGAGAAGTTTACCATTTTTTCTAGTTTTTCTCTTTCTGCTTTTCACTCTTTATTGGTTATGGTTATGCATTTTTCCCTTACATGTTGTGTGATGATTTAGTTGTCTATTTTCCTTGCAGGCTCTGTTCATGTTTAACCAGATTTAACGCACCAATCATTGGCCACTTCAGGACTCTCATACCTCAGGGAGTATTCTTCCTTTTATCTATCTAGCTATTCATTGAGGACAATGCATGCTTCAAGTGTGGGGGGTATACTTATATAATTGTTGCTTTAGGTTTATGCATTTGAGTCCTGAAGCATTGAAAATGGGAACATTGTGTCTTTGGAATGAAATTCCTGGAGAAATTTCTAGATGACTATTTTTGAATTGTTGATTAAATTTTTGTGCTGAGTACTCTACTTTGAAGTTTGGTGCATTATGAAGTAACTGTTTAAGTGTAATGGACTTAGGAGTGCTGGAATTTAATTTATACCTACTAAGCTTAAAATATCTAGTTNGCTCTGTTCATGTTTAACCAGATTTAACGCACCAATCATTGGCCACTTCAGGACTCTCATACCTCAGGGAGTATTCTTCCTTTTATCTATCTAGCTATTCATTAAGGACAATGCATGCTTCAAGTGTGGGGGGTATACTTATATAATTGTTGCTTTAGGTTTATGCATTTGAATCCTGAAGCATTCAAAATGGGAACATTGTGTCTTTGGAATGAAATTCCTGGAGAAATTTCTAGATGACTATTTTTGAATTGTTGATTAAATTTTTGTGCTGAGTACTCTACTTTGAAGTTTGGTGCATTATGAAGTAACTGTTTAAGTGTAATGGACTTAGGAGTGCTGGAATTTAATTTATACCTACTAAGCTTAAAATATCTAGTTAGAATACCTTGTGCTGGAAAGTGGTATTTTGCTATTGCATATTAACAAAAAAAAATTCTAAGTGCATTTAAGTGTTTTCAAGTTGTGAATCAATGTGAGCATAGTGGGACCCTGCTCCTCTACCTTCTGTTCTTGAAACTGGAAAAGAGTATAAGCATGCCAATGAAGCATAACTAGTTGAATGTGGATCGCAGGCAATGACTGGATACCATATCCTAGAACCTCAAACTGTGCATGAAAAGGAAAAAAAGTTTTCATCTTAGAAAGTACAGTAATAAAAAGCACAAGGTAATTCTCTCTAGATACTGAGAGTGTAGCTAAGGCAAACTGTGATGCAATGACTGGGTTCATAAACTGAAATAGAAACTGAATAATGTAGCTGCTCAGTGTAGGGTACCTTGCATAAATTTTTGTAGAAATTGAATTGTCTGTCTAGGGAGAGCACTTGAGGAACATGTTCTAGTTTAAATTGCTTGAGGACAAGCAAATGTTCAAGTGTGGGGGAATTTGATACCTGTCTTTCAGGACTGTAAAAATCATGCTTTAATATTGAATTACTGCTTACATTATGAATAAATTCTAACTAAACATGGTATTTAACCCATGGATTGATATTGTCAGGTAGTAATATGTTTGATCATGCAAAAGGGAGAATTTTGAAGCAATACAAGAAGCAAAGTGCAAGGAAACCAATCTCATACGAAGTTTTGATAAGGACATGGGCATGCACACAGTCGTGTTGCTCCCGTGTCTACCCCCTAGAAGCTGCTGCTCAAGCTTATTGACAAACACGACCAAGACAAAATCAGACACGGCTGTGTGTGAAGCCGTGTTAAGTAGGCAGAGTGTACAAAAGGAGACACACGGACCATGTCTGAGGAACACGGGCAGAGACAAGAGAAGAACACGGCCGTGTCTGGTCCCGTGTTCGATGACCAAGAAAGCACCTTAAGTGAGACAACCAAGTTCTGAAATAAGACACGGTCGTGTCAAAGCCATGTTTGAGCCATTTCTGATGAGAAGACCTAATTCCACATTAGTATAAATAGGAATCTAATGCAGGGGATTAGGGGGCCGTAGTTGGGAAGAAAAGGAGGAGAGGAGCTAGAGCACGAGGAGGAATAATTGGGACTCGATCTACATCTAGTTTTTCTTCTTTTTATCCTATGTTGAATTTTATCTGCTTCATGTTCTTGAATTCAGTCATGAATAGCTAAACTCTTTGTGTTAGGGGTTTGATGTAATTCGTTTGTGATGAGGTTTCAAGATTGAATGAACTTGTTTTAGTACAATTCTTATTGTTGAATGGAATTTACTGTTATTAATGCGTTTGAATGACTGACCTCCATTTGAATAGTTAAAGATTCGTTTTGATGCTAGGAATAGTAAGATATGAATATGCTTCTGTGAATTCTGTCCTAAATTGAGTTAATCTAAGAATAGATAACTTAGTTTATGTGGTCTTGAATTAATTTTCTAGAGCTTAATCACCTAGACAAGTTAATTATGTCAAGGAATTGGACAATTAATTGGGATAGGAAGGATTTTTTCACCAAGGGATTGGGTTCGATCACATTAGGGAAAGTAGCCAACAACAAAGGAATTGTAACTGGAATGATTAGTTCAGTACTGATCCAAAGGTTACTTTGTCTATGAAGTAACCAAATTTGCAAGCGAATGAAATCAACCCCTAACCTTTTCATTCTTATCATCAATCTCACAGTTAAATTGTTATTTAAGTTGTTTACGTAATCATTTGACTTTTGTTACTTATTTAATTACAATAGTCATTTTTAGGCTGCCTTCAATCGAAAGTGTTTATTCTTCCAAATAGAACCAGTATTGGAGAAATTGGTAGTTGTTTGCGTTAATCCCTGAGGACGATACTTTACTCATCTATTACTACTTGTGTGACTCGGTACACTTGCCGAAAAAAGTCCATCAACGAAGTTCTATGTCTGGTGATAAGGACCGGCTCAAAGCTAGTCAAACTCCAAGCCCACTAGCCAATCAACAACGTGCCACATCTTCAGCACAACAAGGGGCCACTAGTTCAGCTCTACAACTACTATAAATACACGCAGAATGCAGTCTAACAGGTAACTGGTCAGAACTATTCCTAGACTGGATTATCTTTCTTATCACGTACCTATACTAGCTTAAGCATCAGAGAGCCTTTCTCGGCCCACTGCTGAGCTTGGCTTATTGCAGGTACATCCAGCTCGAACATTTCTGGCATCAACAATTGGCGCCGTCTGTGGGAAACAATTTAGATCCCATATTTTTTTTTCATCATGGTAAATACCCGAAACAACGCCTATATGTCTCTTCCACCAGGTGGGTGGCTACAACGTAGTCCTACCCCATAGGAGAGCAATAGCAACCAGGAAGATACTGATCCTCAACAACTACGGGAACATAATCTCCACCTAGAAGTAGCCTTGCAACATGAGCGCTAGCATCGAAGAAGGGTGCCTACCCAATCTACTGAGATAGAAACAGCCTTGACCCCATCTTTTTTTCATCACCCAACAAACATTTTTACCAGAGGTCACCCCAACCTTACCTACATTGGTACCCCCACCCACCAATTTACCCACATCCCTCTCTCTATACACCTTAAGCCGACTACACACAATATGATCCTTTTAATGACATACCTCGCCCACCCTAGTCTGGAGCAAGCTACGCCCAAGGCTACCCACCAAATCACAGTTATCAACCTGCTACTCATTACGACTTAGGGGATGGATCACACTTATTCACCATGCACATAATGAGCACTCCAATACCCAAGAATTTTTGTCCCCCAACGCAACTTGAGGCATATGATGGTACCACGGATCCCCAAGAGCACTTGACTCTATTCCGATCGGCTATGTTGCTCACGAATGCCCTAGACCCAATTATGTGCAAAGCATTTCCTGGCACATTAAAAAAGACAGCATTTTATGGTTCTCCTCCCTCAAGCCATGACTCATAAACAACTTTCGTGATCTTTCATCTCAGTTCTTGGCCCACTTCTCGACCAGTCGCTCCCATCTCAAAACCTCTACATCCCTTATAAATCTTAAGCAAGAAGTCAATAAACCATTCAAAGACTACTTGACCAGATTTACCAAAGAGTCAATCCAGATAAAAAACTTAAGTGGTGATGTTGCTATTCATGCTATAATGGCTAGACTATGAACCAGTGAATTCACTGCTTCTCTGGCTAAGAAACCACCTCTTAATCTAGATGACTTATTAGTGAGAGTGGACAAATACATTAGAATGGAAGAGATAAATGCTGCTAAAAAGAAAAATGAAACCTCGTAGTAAGATTTTTGAAAAGACCAAGGAGTGTCATAAGGAAGAAAAGATGAAAGAAGAAGAGGAGGAGAACAACGAGGTCCGCCACCAGGAAAATATCGAAACTATACTCCCCTAAATCAAACTTAGGGAAAAATATTGGGTGCGATCTACCAGACAGACCTCCTCAACCCACCTAAGCCTCGACCAAAATTTCAACACCCAAGTTTGACCAATAGCAAGTACTGTGCATATCATAGAGAATTTGGTCACCTCACCAATGACTGTGTTGATCTAAAAGATGAAATTAAACAATTAATAAGGAGAGGCAAGCTGGCAAGATTCATGGCTAGGGGTCCTAAGAAACAATATGAAAGAAGGAACTAAGGAAATTAAACTGGGGAAAAAGAAAGGAGCCAATCCTCGATAATGAGAAGATCCTCACAACAAGCTCAACATGGTCAACATGGTCGACAACACCCCTCACCTCAAAGGCAACAAAGAGAAGAACCACACCTAGTAGCAGGTGTTATAACTACAATAGCCGAAGGATTTGTTGGAGGGGGACTTACCTCTTCGTCTAGAAAAAGATACAGAAGGGCGATGATGAATGTGGCAAGCCCAATAAGAAAGCCCATTATTGGTTTTAGCAAAGAAGACTATTAGGGCATTTAGTGAAATCACGATGACCCTATGGTAATTATGGCGATGATCTTTAATTGGGAAGTCCACAAGGTACTAGTTGATCAAGGAAGTTTAGCCGACATACTGTACTATGAAACATTTAAAGGTCTTGGAATTCCATATTCTGAAATTCAGTCCTTTCCAGGAACTCTAGTTGGATTCTCAGGTAAGACGGTGCATGTAAAGGGATATGTTAAGTTGTGGGTAACCTTAGGCCAATCTCCGGACATAGTTTCCATATTTGTTCAATTTCTGATAGTAGACTGTGAGTCAGCATATACTGCACTCCTTGGGAAACCTGCACTCAATGAAGCAAGAGCAATAGTGTCTACACCACATCTTACAATGAAGTTCCCCACCAAGGAAAGTCGGGTAGGTGTGGTCTAAGCCCAACAAGAAGTAGCAAGAAAATGTTATAGTGTGAGTTTGAGAATTGAAGAACATATGGCAAGTAAGTCAAAAGCAAGCACACCTCACAATGTTATGTATACCTGTCACAACGTACCTGAAGGTCACTACGACGCAAATGGCGAAATAAAAAAAGATTTAAGTTTTCGAAATGAAAACTCTGGAGTCGCCGCCAATTGTATTAAGAAAATAGGGAACAATTGAAAAACCATTTTTTTATTTATTAAATAATAAAAAACATTGGTTTGTGAATCAGAGAGGGTTCGGGAGTCTATTTATGCATGGGGAAGGTGTTAGGCACTCCACAGCATCCGTCTAAAGATGATTACCCTAAATTAGTTATGCAAATAGAATATGACCAAAAATGTATATTTTATTTGCCCCAGAATAATAAATTCATTACAAGAATATCTGATAAAAATAAGAACCCAGAATTTAAACGTGCAATGTATGAATTATCTACCGAGACCTAAATCCTTCCACCCCTTCATCGCACGAAGCGCCCATCCAGGGTGGCGCTACCTTCACCTAGATCAGATAGAGAAAGGCATCCCATATAGGACTGACTCGCCCTATCCTCCCATGATAAATGAAAGGGCATGTGAATACTACGCGACACAGATATATTTTTACATGCAATGCAAATGCATGACTTTAAATATTACAAAACTTGTCTCAAAATCTAAGTACTAAGAAATTTTTAATTACATACAAAAATAAAAAAAAGAGATAAATAAAACAACGTTCTTGCTCCACGCTTGCATCTAGATATATTCCAGTTGGGCTTTCCAATTTACTTGTACTCATAATTACCATGAATTATGTCCGATGATGGTCATATGTACAAAACATAAAGTAGGCAAGACTTAAAGACTTATGGTTCTTAAGAGACAAAACTGAGAGTGAACTAGAGCCAAAACTTAGAATGAACTAGAAATGAAAAAATTCTAAAAATTATATACAATTGAAGCCACATATTCTACGGTTTTAATAAAATCAAAATTACTTAATTTGAATTTGTACAACTTCAGAAAAAAAAAATGAAAGACTGAACACTGCCAGAGATAAGGCATCAGTGTCAGTGCAACCTTAAGAAGCTAAGTTCAAACNGCTTTCCAATTTACTTGTACTCATAATTACCATGAATTATGTCCGATGATGGTCATATGTACAAAACATAAAGTAGGCAAGACTTAAAGACTTATGGTTCTTAAGAGACAAAACTGAGAGTGAACTAGAGCCAAAACTTAGAGTGAACTAGAAATGAAAAAATTCTAAAAATTATATACAATTGAAGCCACATATTCTACGGTTTTAATAAAATCAAAATTACTTAATTTGAATTTGTACAACTTCAGAAAAAAAAAATGAAAGACTGAACACTGCCAGAGATAAGGCATCAGTGTCAGTGCAACCTTAAGAAGCTAAGTTCAAACTCGAACTGGCAGTAAACTAGACATGTAAAAAATCTGAAAATTCCACACATTGAAGCTACACATCTTACAGTTCTAATGAGATAAGAACCATGTAAAATAGAACTGTAAAAATTTAGAAAAAAAATGAAACACCGAACACTGCCAGGGATAGGGCATCAATGTCAGTGCAACATTGAGCAGGTAAGTTCAAACTCGAACTGGCAGTAAACTACAAATGAAAAAAATCTAAAAATTGCACACACTGAAGCTACACATATTATGGTTCTAATGAGATAAGAACCACATAAAATGGAGCTGTACAACTTCAGAAAAAAATGAAACCCCGAACACTGCCCGGGATAGGGCATCAGTGTCAGTGTAACATTAAGTAGCTATGTTCAAACTCGAAATGACAGTAAACTACACATGGAAAAAATATGAAAAATTGTACATAGTGAAGCTACACCTCTTATGGTTCTAATGAAACAAAAATTATGCAAAACGGAGCTTTATAACTCCAGTTAAAAATAAAAATCCAAGTACTGTCAGAGAAGAACAACAAGTCTGACAACTCAGAAAAAGCCAAACTTTCTATGCAAACTGGAAACAATCTAACCATGCCAAAAATCTAAAAACAATAAAATTGAAGACATGCATATTACGGTTCTAATAAGACCAAGAATGCTAAAATCCGACCTCTATAGCTCCAAAAATAAATCAAACATTGAGTACTGCTAGAGAATAACAACAGGTTTGACAACTCAGAAAAAAGCCAAACTTTCCATGCAAACTGGAAACAAACTAACCGTGCAAAAAATCTGAAAAATTTACATATTAAAGACATGCATCTTACAGTTCTATTGAGACAAATGGTGATAAATACCAAGATGTGTAGCTTAAGAAATAATTGAAATATTAAGGGCTTCTAGAGCTATCTGACAGCTGCGAAATTGGAGAAATTCAATGAGTTTTGTGCATAATGATGTACCAATTTACACCAAGTATAATGCAACATGATTCAATGGATAAGACTCAACAACAACCCAAATTGTAAACAAGAAATTATCTAAAACCAAGTTGTATGTTCATAGAACAGCCACTAGACATGATTCTAATTTGCTAAACATTAGATCTATACCAAGTAAGAAATAGGATCACATAAAAAGTAAACTATCTTTTTTTTTTCAAATGAAAAACACATGGCTCCAACCAGTATAGTGTAGTACAACTAACAAGAGAGTTCAATTATTAATCAGTCACATAGATAGCCAAGTGAGAAAACAAACTGAAGCAATGACTTTTTTAAACCAAACCCAATGAGATCAATAATTAGTGTTGATGCAAAACAAAACAAAACTTAAGCCATTTAAATGGGGCTGCCTAAATCACTGACTTATACCAAATTTAAAACAAAAGTCTCAAAACATTTCTTCAAGTCATCTTACCCAAATGCCTCCACAATGATACAGTAGAAGTCCCAAAAAAATGACACTTGATTCCAATAGTTATATAGGCCAGAAATCAGCTCAAATGATAGACTAGAAACAAGTTTTGACATATTCCAAGATCATGCAATAATAGGAAGTGAAGATGAGAAAAAAGAAGTCACCAAACTCTCACAAATCTTCATGCTAAATCATCAATAACGTAAATTACAAATCAGCTAACATTAAAACTAGAGGCAACCAACCAACATAATTTGAGAGCATGATAAAAATCTTCACCCATATGCTATAAATTCCAGTATCCATCAATATGTTAAACTACCAAATCAACAGAGCATTTAGATTTTAGAGCATAAGGGAAAATCTAAATTTCCAGAAATTACAAAGAGGACATAATAAGATTATACCTTATGGAATTCTTAGCTTATGTTTACCAAAGAGAAAAGCAACTTCAATAAGAATACCTTTGCTTCAGTCACAGCTATCTAGCCCCCTTCCTTATTTCCCGAATCTCTTCTCTCAATCACCTAGATTTCTCACTTGCTTTGGTTCTCTCCTCTTGCTCTGGTTCTCTTTACTGAGCTCTGCTTTCTCTCCTCAGAAAATCTGCTATCTGCTCTTCTTCTTATGTGTGCATATATTGCTCTATTTTTTTTTCTCCCCAAAACCTTTCTGTTCAGCCCCCTCCCCTCACGTTGTTCTCTTCCTTTTTTATATATTTTTTCTCCTCATTCACTTGATTCCCCATCTACCCCCATGTAACTGCTGCCCAGCATCTTTGCCCCTTTTTTATTTGCTTTTCTTTATTTAATTACTTAGTCATTTACTAAAAAAAGATAAATCAAAGGTTGGACCAATGAGGAGAGAAGGAAATCCATTCCTTGCTCTCCTATTGGTTACTTTAGATCCAATGATGCCAAAAGTAAATTTACAAAAAATATTTATATGTATTTATCAATTATATACATAATTAAGAAAAATAACAAAAATGAATCAAGTGGACTTAAATAAAAATGGGCTTAGTAAGACAATGAATTAGGCTTAAGTTTTCTTTTTATTGTAAAAGCCCAAACAAATAAAAAACATTAATTAAAAATTTAAATTTATGTCCAATTTTCTTAAATATATTTTTAACTATCAAATGACCCAGACAAAATACGGTGTCTACAATACCGAGTTAGATGCGATAGAAGATTTAAAAGAAACAAGACCAGAACCAAAGAGGATCTTGGTGGAAGTAGAGATTGGGTTAGGAACAAACAAAAAAATACGGGTGGGGGGCCAGTTGACGGAGGAGGCAAGAAAAGAACTGACCGACATACTTACTGAATTTTCAGACTTATTTGCCTGGTCAGCCGCAGACATGCCAGGGATAGATCCTAACTTCATCTCACATAAACTTGGTATTTATCCGAGCGCCCGTCCAGTAGCACAGACGAAGCGAACTTTTGAACTAGAAAGACAACAAGCCATAAAAGAGGAAGTAAAAAAGTTGTTGGAGGCAGGATTCATAAGGGAGGTGACATAGATAAACTAGTAGATGGGGCATTGGGATATAAAATGTTGAGTTTCATGGATGCTTACTCCAGTTACAATCATATCAAAATGTGTCTAGACGATGAAGAAAAAACTGCATTTATTACAGATGACGGGAATTACTGCTACAAGGTGATGCCTTTCGGCTTGAAAAATGCCAGGACTACCTACCAGAGATTGATGAACAAAATGTTCGAACAACAGATCGGTAGAAATGTTGAAGTTTATCTGGATGACATGTTAGCAAAAACGGCAGAAGGAGGTGACCATTTGGCCGACTTGAAAGAAATCTTTCAGGAGTTAAGGAAGTGCAACATGAGACTTAACCCGGACAAATGTGCCTTCGGAGTAGAAGCAGGCAAGTTCCTCGGATATATGATCAGCCACAAAGGGATTGTGGATAACCTCGAAAAATGTTGAGACATAATAGAAATGCCACAACCCGAGTCTATGAAAGACGTTCAGAGACTTGCAGGAAGGATTGCAGCCCTTGCCCATTTCATAAGCAAGTTAGTAGATAAATCTTTACCCTTTTTAAACGTTTAAAGCAAATTAAAAATTTTACTTGAGATGATGAGTGCCAAAATGCCTTTAATTAATTGAAGCATTACCTCTTTACTTCCCCATTATTGTCTAAACCTGTTACGGGAGAACCTTTCTACATTTACCTTTCTATAATGAATCAAGCAACAAGTTCAGTCTTAGTCAGAGAAGATAAAGGAATCCAAAGGCCAGTATACTACATAAGTAAAACTCTACAAGGAGTGAAAATTCGCTATCAGAAAATTGAAAAGTTGGCTTTTGCACTATTAACTGCCTCAAAACGACTAAGGCCTTACTTTCAGAATCACCAAGTCATTGTACAAACAGATGCCCCGCTTCGGCAAGTGTTACAAAAATCAGATTTAGCTAGTCAAATGGTGGCATGGTTGGTAGAACTATCAAAATATGCATTACAATTTGAACCAAAAGGGGCGATGAAAGCTCAAGTGCTCGCAGATTTTGTAGTAGAAATGACTCGATCATCTGAAGAGGATATAATGGAAGCACATGTAACTTGGGTTGCTCATGTTGATGGATCATCCAACGTTAAAGGAAGCGGAGCAGGAATCATACTAGAAAGCCCTCACGGTCTTGAAGTAGAACAAGCTTTAAAGTTCTAATTTAAAGCCTCGAACAATCAAGCTGAATATGAAGCACTGATAGCAGGGTTGTAGTTGGCAAAGGAAATGGGAGCAAATAAGATTAAAGTATTAAGTGACTCTCAACTGGTCACGAGCCAAGTCAAAGGAGATTACAATGCTAAGGATGAGATGATGATGAGATACTTAAACATTGTCAAGAACTTAATTCCTCAATTTAGTTGCTTTGAAATGACGTACACTCTGAGAGAGAGCAACGAAAGAGCAGATATACTCTCTAAGCTAACTAGTACAGGAAAAATAGGGAACAACAAGACAGTAATTCAAGAAACAAATAAACACCCCAGCATAGAGGAGGAGATAATGGTTATTGACAAAGCTGAAGCATCATGGATGACACCCATAATTAGGTACCTCAACTCTGGGAAATTACTCGAGAATAAAAGTGAGGCAAGAAGCTTAGCTAGAATGGTGAACAAATATTGTTTAGAAGTGACACAACTGTACAAAAAAGGGTTCTATGTGCCCATGTTGAAATGCTTAGATAAGGAAGAAGCCAAGTATGTGTTACGGGAAGTACACGAAGGCATATATGGGAGTCATATAGGAGCAAGGACACTTGCCAAAAAAGTTCTCCGTGCGGGATATTACTGGCCAACTATATGCACAGATTCCAGTAACTTTGTACAAAAGTGTGACAAATGTCATCGGTATTCCCCCGAGCACATAGCTCCCCCAACAAAATTGCATCCATCAGAAGCTACATGGCCCTTTGCCAGATGGGGAATAGATTTGCTTGAACCATTTCCAACAGCTATTGGTTAAAAGAAATATTTGATAGTCGTTATAGACTATTTCACTAAGTGGATTGAAGCATAACCATTGGCAACAATTACAGCAAAACAAGTTGAAAAATTCCTATGGCAGGCTATTGTTTGCAGGTTTAAAACCCGAACTTTAAGTTTTATTTTTTATGAATTCCCTAAATTTTAACATATATTTTTTGCAGGTTTGGAATACCATTCTCCATAATGGCCGATAATGGAACTCAATTTACAGACAAGAACTTTCGAGCTATGTGTGAAAACTTGCACATCCAAGTCCATTATACCTCGGTAGAACACCCACAGGTCAATGGCCAGGTAGAAGCGGCAAATCGGGTAATACTCCAACGGTTGAAGAAAAGATTGGACAAGGAAAATAAGTACTGGGTCGATGAACTAAGTCATGTTTTTTGGGTTATCAAACCACCTCTCAGTCTGCCACGGGAGAATCCCCATACAAGCTCACGTATGGTGAAGAAGCAGTGATTCCAATAGAAGTTGGTGAGCCAAGTTAGAGAAGACAACATTTTGAAGCTGAGAATAACGACTCAAATATGCTAGCAAAATTAGACCTGCTAGAAGAAGAACGAGAAATAGCTTCGATCCAGATGACAGTGCAAAAACATCGAGTCGCTAGATACTACAACTCTCAAGTAAGGGAGAAAACATTCAAAGAGGGTGACCTAGCACTTCGATGCACAACCATAGGCCACAAAATGACGTCTGAAGGAAAGTTTGCACCAACATGGGAAGGACCTTACCAAGTCGCAAAGGTGTTAGGAAAAAGGGCGTACAAGCTGCAAACCCTAGATGGGATAGAAATCCCAAGGACATGGAACATGGTGAATCTACAAAAGTATTTCAGTTAGTGGATGCATAAAGTTTAATTTTCAAGTATGTTATGATTTTTCAACACACTTTGATTATGAAGTTTTTATGAATAAAACAATCCAGATTCTGAGAAATGTCTCCTTATATCAAGAATAAGGTTAAAAACCCATTTCAAAACTGTCTAAAGGACGTAAAACCGGTATATAGCAAGGCTATAAGCCCCTGTAAAACTGAACGTACGTGGTAATGTCCATAGGACAATAAACCGAAATGTGGTAGAGCAAACTGCCCCCACACTCTAAAAAAAAGTAATAAATAATAACATGACAAAGATCGCCCATCGGAGGCTTGTTCAAGACAATAACAAGAAAATCTTACTACCAGTCCACATATTGACTAAAAAGTCCACTTTATTGAAAATAAAAATTACAAGATAGAGGGGGAGAGGAGAGCTCGCCCACGAAAGGAAGCTCCCCCATATAAAAAAAAATTATTATTTGAGCTACCTCATCCCCTAAGAAACATTATTAACTTCTTCCTCCTCGTCACATAGCGCTCCATCTCTCACAACTTTGTACGGGTTAAGCCTGTCTTCACTCATGTTTAATTCCCCAAACTAGAGCCGAACTTGTTCAATACAATTATTGAAACCAAACATCATTCACTCTGCATAAGTGTCTATGGTGGCATTATCCATAGCCACTTTCATCTCATCTATCTCTTTTTGCATGGTGGCCTTCACACTCTCAATCTCCCTCTCCTTCTCAAATAGGCAAATCTGACATTCATTCAGCTTCACTCTTTCTTCAGCAAGAGCAACCTCTTTATCTTCCAGCAATTTTTCCATCAATATTTTCTCATGATCCCAAGTAAGTCGACTCAACAACCATTTGTAACTTTTTGCAATTACTCTCTGCCTCAAACAATTTCTTCTTAACAGACTCTACTTTAGCAACCATCCTTTCAACGCTATCCAAATTGGCATTGAACTCTCCATAAAGATGTTCCATAGTTGTTGCAGAACATAACATATTCCTCTAACAAAACTTAATCACAAATGTCATTGGCAATTGTCATTGGTTGTTTTTGTCCATCTCAAAAGAAAAATAATCACCCATGACCAAACAGATATCCATGCCCCAATTTCACATGCTGAACAAGGGATCTGTAACACTTGCAACATAGACATTAAAATCATTGAAAGGAAAGTTTTTGAATGTATCGACCATCCCTTGAAAAGGAACATTTGGAACCATGGAAGGATTAGCAACCCGACGACACTTGTCTCCTACAAAAGAATCACTTGTAAGAATAATAGGAAGATTTGCTGGAGACAAGAAAACAGGAAGGACAACAGGTATAGGAGTTAGAGAAATTGTCTCTTGACTCCTAGAGGAAAATTCACGGGCCATGCATGAGTGAACACCGACACCACGACACAGTGGACCAACCTTTCGCAATGAAAGACTTTCAGCTGGAGCTTTTGCTCTATCACCAGAACTTTCTCCTTTTTCACTCTTCCTTTGTAGAATTTTCTTGATGTTAACACGAGGCATTTCTCCACCTACAAAAATAAAAATAGAATATTAATATACATATAATAAAAAGGCCTAGTTCGCCCCACCAATGGAAAAGCTCGCCTAAAAAAAAAATATTGTTCACCCTTGCCCAAAACACTGTTCACCCTCGTCCAAAAATAATGTTCATCCTCATCAATAAAAAAAAAAAATTATTGTTCACACTCGACCAAAACATTGTTCATCCTTAGCCATAAAAAAAAATTACAAACCTACCTAAGATATCTACTACTTTTAGTGGAGAAGATATGAAATGAGAAAAAACACAAATAGTACATTGCACTGCAAGATCACAATCTGATAGCTGTGGAGGTGAAGGAGTCCGGATATTATTATACCAATTGAAGGGAAACAACAATTTACCATTATCATTACAATAAAAGGTTGTGGTACCATCCTTACTCTTCAAGCGAATCCAGAAAAATAATTCATTCCACCTATTCACAGAAGAAGTCAATAGTTGCAAAAATTTTCTATCTCGTATCGCCTTTAAGGATACCCAACCACTAGTGTGGGAAGCTATCTTAAAAACGTAAAAAAAGGACCTAGTGCAAGCAACCAATCCCAAATTGTCACACAACATCTTAAAGGCTCGCATATACCCCCAAGAGTTGGGATGAAGTTGAGAAGGAGCGACTCTCAGAAAATGAAGGATAGACACTTGGAAGGGAGTAAAAGGAAAACGAATAGCAGCATGCTTAATAACATAATTATACATGGTAAAAGAGGATCGACCACGAGCATGAAGAGCACATACAGGATGGGTACTATCAACAAAAGTCTTTACAGCCAATTTTTCCTCATTAACCTAGTCAAATCATCTAAATCCTCAATCATTGTGTCTGAATGTCTGTATGACGAAAGGGAGTAAAAGGAAGACGAATATCAGGATGCTTAATAACATAATTATACATGGTAAAAAAGGATCAACCACTGGCATGAGGAGCACATATGGGATGGGTACTACAACAAAAGTCTTTACAACCAATTTTTCCTTATTAACCCAGTCAAATCATCTAAATCCTCAATCACTACGTCTAAATGTCTGTATGACGAACAAGTATCAAGAACCTCTTCACCCACCCATTCTCTCATATCACCTAAAGAACCAACCCAACATTCCACTTCATGTCTTCGGTCACCACTCTACAGGTAAAAACGAACCATATTGGTAAAGAGGAGAAAGAAAACCATATACTTCAATTTTAAAACTTAGAATTTTAAACTCACGAACAGAAAATATCCTACCTTGCCCACTAGAACTCGCTCCCCTACTAACCCCATCAGTCACATCCTCATTACCATCACTAGTAGATTAAGTCTTTACTCAATAATTAGTTTGTGTAGAGTTGTAATTTTTATTTCTCTTTCCTTGAGGACGAGAAAAATATTAAATTTGGGGGTATTTGTTGAATGGATGTTATACCCACTCTTTAGATATTTTTAGCTTTATATTTTGTCTGTTCTTTAGAATTTTTGTTAATGAATGATGTGTTTTTGTGTTATTTTTGTAGGACTAGAAGAATAGCAAGGATTTCAAGTTTTAGAGTGAAAGAGATATATTTGGAAGAAAAGGAATAGACAAAGGTCTAGAGGAGAGAGAGAGCCTAGGCACTCATTCTTGAGAGCCTAGGCGCTCCATGCATTGCAGTGTGAATAGACAGAGTTCAGAGACTTATAGTTGATTATTTAGCGCCTAAGCCCCTATGAGTGAAGTTTGCATAGAAATTCTAGTAGCTTCAGCACCTAGGCACCACCTCTCTAGTGCCTCAATGCTTGATTTCCTTTCCAACATATGTTTTCCATAGACACTAGCACCACAACGCTGGCCTTTGAGAGCCTCAACGCCCGACTTATCCTCTCCAATACAACTTCCAAATGCTTTGGTGCTTTATTCAAGAAATGGGTGGAATGATCTAGGTCTCGGTAAGGAAGTCATGCATTGCACATTTAAATTTTCGGTATTTACTTTAGGGAAAAGTCTTAAAAACCTCCTTCAACTATGCTCTTATTGCACTTTACCACCCATGCTTCAAAAACGTAGGAAAGACCTCCTTGAACTTTCAAAATGTGCACTTTACCCCCATGACCCTAATGTCCGTCCATTAATGGATGGAAGAAGGGATTTGAAAATTACAATTTGACCTTAAAATTCTTTGAATATTACTTTTTGACCCCACTTTTTATAAATTTATTTTCATTTATACCCTTATAATATTACACTATGGCCCAGATTAATCACATTATGTGCACATTAATGGACGGACGTCAGGGTCGGGGGGTAAAGTGCACATTTTGAAAGTTCAAGGAGGTCTTTCCTACGTTTTTGAAGCATGGGTGGTAAAGTGCAATAAGAGTATAGTTCAAGGGGGTTTTTAGGACTTTTCCCTTTACTTTATTAGATACTTTTGTAATACATTTATTATTTTTTTAGGATAAATAAAGAACACTTTTAGTCATATTATGTTCGTACAATTAATTTTGGGTAACCATCTTTCGGACAGGTGTTGTGGACTCCCTAACATCTTCTCCACACACAAACTGACTTTCGAACCATCTCTGATTCGCAAACCATTTTTTTTTTTAATTCAAAAGAGGTTTTCCAATTGTTCCCTTTTTTCTTTAATACAATTGGTGACGACTCTAAGTTTTTTTCGAAAACTAATTTTTTTAAAAAAGTCTATCATCCTCGTCGCAGCTACTTTCATGGACGTTGTGACAATAATCATAAATAGTAACAACAAAAAAACCAATAAATACATATATCAATGGAGATGAAACCCTCATAAATGAGTGACAACACATAACCAATACATGTTTCTTTATTCTTTTCAAAAGGGTCATTTAAATTTGTTTATTGGTCATACTATCTTCTTGGCTTTAAAATAGGGTAAATTAATCTCAGGGAATTTTCTCTCACTATCTCTCCTCCATTTAGCTTTTTATTTCCCTTGGTAATATACCTACTATTGAACACAAAAATTGCCAAATTTTTTGTTTATCCCACTTTTCCTTTCATTATAAATGGTGTATCATACTTGCATTGCTCTATGCCATTTACAAGATCTAAATAAGCAAGTTCTCTCAAAGAGCCTTGAAACTTTTTGATGTATCATTCTTTATCTTCATTGTTTTCAATTATGTGTTAACACAAATAGAGTTTTTTTGGTCATTCATCCTTTGCTTTGTCTTTTAGCAAGTAAGAAGCTTTTAGTATATAAATCCTTCTATGTGTTGTTCTGCAATTTGCTATCTACCATATCAAGTGCTATTCTCCAGCTCAAGATCATGACAAGCTGCATATAGTTTGAGGTGAATCCGTTGAACTAGGAGGCCATAGTGTAAAGAATGAATTATTGATTTGATGCAAAAATTAATTGTTTGTTTGTCAGTGGAATCAAAATCCTAGGCTTCACAACATGAAGGACATGATTTAGGCCTTCTTTTGTACACAGTTTGAGCCTTTCTAGCTAACTCTATGTATGATACATATCCCTAGCATATCCCATTGAGCCTAAATAAACCTTTTCTTTGTCATCCACATTAATCCTAGCCCTTAGATGAATATCCTGACAAGCACCTTTAATTTAACACACATGTTCAATCTTGGAAGCATCTAGAGCTAAGGAATAATAGGGATGATGGGTGGAGTAGAGAAAGAAACATATTGATGAATTAGCCACTAGATAAACAAAAGGGAAAGTGCTACATCCCTGTTGTAAGAGAAATAATTTTTGCAATGAAAAGAAAAATACATATTTGCAAGCATTCAGAACAAAAAAAATAAAAAGACAAGAATCTTCTTAAAAGTAGAAAGTGATGGGATGCAATAACTCAAAAGTGAAAATCTTGTTGGTGGATGACAAGTAAATGTGAAAATAAGTTTGGGGGTGTTAGAAGTAAAGAGATGTGTGCTCTTGAGAATTGCTCTAGACTGAAAATGTGTGATGGGTGAATTGAGTAATATTATTGTCTAGTATCCTACCCTTACCCCAATTATACATTACAAGCTTATGAAAAGTCCTTCTGATCTTTGATGTTCTGATTGGCCTACATTAGTTGAGATTAACATGAAAAGCAAGCTTATGAGATTCTGAATTATTTCAATTAGAGATCATCACATTTGAACTTGTTTACATAAATTGATTTAAGTTGCAAAGAATATGGTGAAAAGGGGCTATATTTACACTCACTTAGGGAATTTAGGTGAGATGAGATTGACAATTGGGTTGACATTTTACACATGACATATTGAATTTTTCTTGAAGCTAAATTGAGATCTTTGAGGCCTGT
Organism: Cercis canadensis; assembly: GCA_003255065.1. NCBI lineage: Eukaryota > Viridiplantae > Streptophyta > Magnoliopsida > Fabales > Fabaceae > Cercis > Cercis canadensis. Next base: position 83,614 of record QAOA01002492.1, read on the forward strand.
ATGGTTAGTAGATTAAGTCTTTACTCAATAATTAGTTTGTGTAGAGTTGTAATTTTTATTTCTCTTTGCTTGAGGACGAGAAAAATATTAAGTTTGGGGGTATTTGTTGAATGGATGTTATACCCACTCTTTAGATATTTTTAGCTTTATATTTTGTTTGTTCTTTAGAATTTTTGTTAATGAATGATGTGTTTTTGTGTTATTTTTGTAGCACTAGAAGAATAGCAAGGATTTCAAGTTTTAGAGTGAAAGAGATATATTTGGAAGAAAAGGAATAGACAAAGGTCCAAAGGAGAGAGAGAGCCTAGGCACTCATTCTTGAGAGCCTAGGCGCTCCATGCATTGTAGTGTGAACAGACAGAGAGTTCAGAGCCTTATAGCTGATTATTTAGCGCCTAAGCCCCTATGAGTGAAGTTTGCATAAAAATTCTAATAGCTTCAGCACCTAGGCACCACCTCTCTAGTGCCTCAATGCTTGATTTCCTTTCCAACATATGTTTTCCATAGACACTAGCACCACAATGCTGGCCTTTGAGAGCCTCAACGCCCGACTTATCCTCTCCAGTACAAATTCCAAATGCTTTGGTGCCTCGGTGCTCGTAATGCATGAAGCAGCATAGGAGCCAGTGCTTAGGCGCTGTGTTCCTAGAGCCGACGCGCTCAAGTTTGCAGTGATGTGTCAGTGTCTTTTAATCCCAAACTAATCAAGACTCTTTGAAAAAATCTTTAAATAGGGTTGTCAGGGTGAGAAATAGGACTTTTGACACTTTGAGAGGTCAAAAAAGAGGCGCAAGATGAAATTGGGAGAGGAGGATTAGCTACTCTAATTCGCATCGTTACTGAGTTTCTTGATCTTTTCTTCATTTCTTCTTTGTCTAAATATTCAGCAATTGTGTTTTCCTTTATCTTCATGAACTAATTTCTTTTTCGAGGACTACGATGTAGCCTAACTATGAATGGTTGTTGTAATTTCTTATTGAATTAATCTATGATTTATCTTTTCTACTTGAGTATTTATCTCTAATATTCATGCTTCTAATTAACTGGCCATTAATTAGTTGTTGGGTTAATCACAATGAGACTAGAAGGAGATTTGTGTGTATAGTTCATTGGGATAGATACAATAGGTTGCATGTAGGATAGGAATATAACTTCATGGTCTGTGTAGTCAATTAAAGAGATCCATAGAACTTAATAAATTTATGATTATTGTAATTCACATAGGAATATAGAGGATTAATAATTAGGGATATTTTCATTAGTCCTTGGGAGAGGCTGGTGAATAAATTAGGGAATCTCGATTAGAAATTAGAAAGATAATTGTGTTTTACTTTATCTTCATAAAATAATTTCTTTTCCTAGGGCTACAATGTTGCCTAACTATGAATGATTGTAATTTTTTATTGAATTAATTAGTGATTTATCTTTTTTACTTGAGTATTTATCTCTGATCTTCATTTTTCTAATTAACTGGTCATTAATTAGTTGTTGGGTTAATCACAATGAGACTGGAAGAAGATTTGTATGTCTAGTTCAATAGGATAGATACCATAAGTTGCATGTAGGATAAGAATATAACTTCATGGCCTATGTAGTCAATTAAAGAGATCCATATAACTTAATGAATTTTTGGTCATTGTAATTCACATAGGAATATAGAGGATTAATAATTAGGGATATTTTCATTAGACTTTGAGAAAGACTAATGAATAAATTAGGGAATCTCGATTAGCAATTAGAAAGATAATTCTAGATTAAAAATTTAAGTAATGAAACCTATAGTAGTTATGGTGAAATAAAAAACCCTAGGCTTTCTCTACAGTTATATTGTGATTTTTACCTGGTTTTGTTTACTTTTAATTTACTTAAGTTCAATGGTGCAATTTCTCATTAATTAGTTGTTCAGATAAAATTAGAATTGACCTAATTTTGATATTTAATACCTTTAATCCTCATGGGATGATATCTCACTCTCATTATATTACTTGTTAGACAATAGCATGCATTTGTGCTCTATTTTATCACAACACTCATTGTAATAGTCGATGTTGTAAACAAAAATAGTTGTTGGTATCTTATTGTATGATATCTATTGAAGAGAAATGGAAGTTGTTCATTTTCGTTGAAATATTGACATTAGTTACTTCACATTGTATATATATTAGTAATTGTTCAACAAATAACTACTATGGAGTTAATATACTATTGATGATAGAAAAATTATTGTGAAAGGGCAAAGTCCGTAAGACTTGATTTGAACTCATAAATAAAAATTATGGATAGTGTATTACTATATGCAAACCTCAAAGAGTGATAAATGTTGGCCAATTGATGTGGTTGCCATCATGAATATAAAAAGAAAATATGGATAGTTTATTAAATTATATGTCTTCAACCAAAATGCAAGATGTTCACTTTTGTTGAAGTATTTACATTGATAATTTCACCTTCAAAGTACATTATTAAACATTGATTAAAAAAAATCAATATGGAATTAATATTGGTATCGAACAGAGAAAAGTTATTGTGATATGACATAGTCCTTCACATATTATTTGAAGTCATAATTTCATTTCATTCATTATTGAATGGAAAAAATAAAAGCAATTACCTAAGATGGGGCGCTTCAATTTAATAATGAGTTAAAGGGAGATGAAAGAAATTTGAAGCTACGTGGCATAAATGCACCGGTTTTGGGAACGTTAAAGTAGCATCTATCCACAAATAATACAATGGCCCAACAAACAGAGCGCTAGGTATCCTTCATTATCTCAATCTAATGAAGCGTCATCTTCTTCAGAGGAAAACAACTGGGGCAATTGGAAGAATTAGAAATTGATGTGTAGCTATTGAATTGACCCCCTAAGCACCTTTATAAAGGAACTACAGATTCCTACTCTCCCTACAGTGGTTTAGATGATAATCAGGACGGTTCATCTAGCAAATCCTTTCACAGTTGGAGCCCTAAAAAATGGCAGGTATGTTTTGTGAAAAAGATTGTTCTAAGTGAGCAGTACATTTTCCTCTGGACATTAAAACATGCCGAATTGGATACAAAAATTTATATTTGTTTTCCATAGTTGTTTTTGTGGTGGTCTCCACATACGTTAAATTTTTCTCTTTTTGTGCTGATCTTTATTGTCTTATATACCTTGGAATATTATGTTTTTGGTAACAAGTGATAGGTGGTAATCTAACCACTTTATTGCTAGACTATCCAGATATGATATTCTTGTCATTTTATGGTTTTTAATTAATGGATTTTTTTTTTTGTTATTGATTAAATGAGACAATGCAACATATGCAAACATCAAACTAAATATGAGACGTTGTTGAGTAATTAATTGTCAAACAACTGTTAGAACCCACAATTTGTAAATACTGGTAAATAAAATTACTTGCTATCTATTTGTCTATCATCGAGTTTTACAGCTTATTTATGCTTTTTTTAGTTGTGGATAAAGCTATTATCTATCAATGACAAGGGAAATATACTAGCCTAATAATCAGCATGAATTGATTGTCAGTTTGCTGTCTCCATTGGTTTCTATTATAATGGATAATAATTTTCAGTATAATTGACAATATCTAGATTGATGCTTTTATTTGGATATTCAATAACTTATACAACGCAACATATAGGAATATCATAGTAGATATGAAATGTTGTTCAATAATTAATTTTAGAATAATTATTATTACCCACAAATAGTAGATATTGCCACAATAAATTGCTTGCTAGCCAATTGTCCACCATAAAGTTTAAATATTTAGTTATCTGCTTATAGTTTTACTGTTTGTTGTGCACCTGTCACAACGTACCTGAAGGTTGTTATGACGCAAATGATGGACTTAAAAAAAAGATTAGTTTTTTGAAAGAAAATTTGGAGTTGCCACCAATCGTATTAAGAAAACGAGAAACAATTAAAAAATTATTTTTTAATTAAGTAAATAAAAAAAATGGTATGCGAACTAGAGAGGGTTCGGGAATTAGTTTATGTATAGGGAAGGTGTTAGACACCCCATAACACCTGTCTAAAAGACGGTTACTTAAAATTAGTTGTGCGAATCATAAAATGGCCAAAAAAAGTATTTTATTCATCCCTAAAATAAACTACACAAATGATATAAAAATAAAAATATTGGTAAAAAAATTAAACGTGAAATGCATGAAACTAACGTGCTTTAAATCCTTTCACCTATTATTTGCATATGGTGCCCTCTAGGATGGTGCTTATCCTTACCTAGGAACGATAAGGTGGGTCACCCAATATGTAGATGGATCGCTCTATCCCTCCATGATAAGGAAGGGGCCTATAGATACTACGCGACACAAATATATTTTTTATATGCAGTGCAAATTCATGGTTTTAAGTATTACAAAACCTATCTCGAGGAAAGGGACTTTAATTACATTAAAAAAAATAACGTAATATAAATGAAAGTCTCTTGCTCCTAGCTTGCAACAAAACCTTCTCCAGCGAAGTCTTCCAACTTACCCATGACCATAATCACTCTCAGTCATATGTCAAATTGCTCAAACAAAACACCGAATTCAAGTTAAAAAATTCATAACCAAATATCATCTCAAATATAATGACCACAACTTGGAGAAATTAATAACCCAACAATTATTTCAAATCAAACTCAAGAATGAATTTAAGACAACTACCCCAAATGTATGACTACCAACCAAGTCTCACACAGGCAAATGCAAAATTTATGAAATCAACATGTCAATAGCTCTTATGCAATGCTTAGAACCAAGTTAACAACTCACAAAAATGGAACAACGAAAAATTAAAAAAAATATTACTCAAACAGAATCCAAAACAGCTGCATTCAAAATAAAATTGGAAGCAGGAGAAAAATGAAAAGAAAAATACAAAAATTTTACACATTGAAGAAACACATCTTTTAGTTCTAAAAAATCAAGAATCATGCAATTTGGAGCTATATAACTCAAATTAGAGAAAAAAAATTGAACACTGCCGGAGATGGGGCAGTAATGTCAGTGCAGCGGTGAACAACTATATTCAAACTAAAGCTGGGAGTGAGCTAGACANAAGCAGGAGAAAAATGAAAAAAAAAAATACAAAAATTTTACACATTGAAGAAACACATCTTTTAGTTCTAAAAAATCAAGAATCATGCAATTTGGAGCTATATAACTCAAATTAGAGAAAAAAAATTGAACACTGCCGGAGATGGGGCAGTAATGTCAGTGCAGCGGTGAACAACTATATTCAAACTAAAGCTGGGAGTGAGCTAGACATGAAAAAGTTCTGAAAATTGAATGCATTGAAGATATATGTCTTATGGTTCTAACAAGATAAACAATGCTCAAATCCAAGCTCTATAGCAACAGAAAGAATTAAAAGACTACATGTTGCTAGAGAAGATCAACAGGCTTGACAATGCAAAAAAATAGCCAAATTTAAATTTGAACTGGGAGCAGGGGAGACATGCAAAAAATCTAAAAATTACTTACATTGAAGAGACATATCTTTCGGTTCTAATGGGACAAATGGTGCTAAATTGAAAGCTCTATAGCTCAAGAAATAATTAAAAGACTACATGTTGCCAAAGAAAATCAACAGGTTTGACAATACAAAAAAAATAGCCAAATTTAAATTAGAACTAGCAGCAGGGGACACATGAAAAAAATATAAAAATTACATACATTGAATATATACATCTTACGGTTCTAATGAGACTAACATTACTTCATTCTGAGCTCTGCAGCTCTGTCTTGAAAAAGGAAACCGAATGCTGTCAGTACTCACTGACAGACCCGGAAATGACTTATGCAAATGCTTGCTTATGCTAAAGCAAACACTAATCCATTTTGAAACCAAGCCACAATAAAGCAAACAACACATTTCCAATCAAGTCTCAACCCAAACCTGAATCAAGCATTATAACACCCCCAAAACCAAGAAAAATAACATCCAAAAATAAACCAAGGCAGTAGAGTTTATATCGAATAGAATGCATGTTAGTGCAACTAAAAGGAGGCTAATAGAACCAATTCAACAAAAAATCCAGAGCATGGCAACATAAGCAAAAGTGCAAAAATCAATCATGCAAATCTTCATATCCAGCATCATAATCTAAAGTTTATCCAAAGGATAGAACACAAGATACATCCATTCCATAAAATCGTACATCTGAACTTTGAATCAAAGAGAAAAAGGGAAAGAAATCATACCCTAGATGATTAAATCACAAATAGATGCTTAATGGCTTCCTTTCTTCCTCTCTACCTTTTTTTTTTTTTTTTTTTTTTNTTTTTTTTTTTCTATTTTGCTCTCTTTTCCTCTGCTAAATAGTTTTTTGTTTTTCCTCTTCTCCCCTTCTTCCTTTGCTATTCGGTTTCTGTCCCTTTGACTATTCTTTCTCCCCTCTTTGACGTATGCTCTCTCCCTCTCTTAGATATTTCCTCTTTTGCTTTCCACTTTTGCCTTCCAAGTAGCTGCCACTGTCGCCCTTTTTTAGTTTGCTTTGTTTCTTTGTTTGTTTAGTTATCTATTTTAAAAAAAAAAAAGATAATTAATAGCTTGGACCAATAGGGAGAGAAAAAAAATCTATTCCTTACTCTCTTATTAGCTCTCTTAGATTCACTGATGCAAAAATTTATTCACAAAATTTATTTTTTATTTGCAAAAATTAAATTATTAAAAAATGGGCTAAATGAGCTTGGATAAAAATGGGCTAAATTGACAATAGACTGGGCCTAGGTTTTGCTTCATTACAAAAGCCCAAACAACAAAATAAAAAATACTAATTAGAAATTAAGGATTTATCTGTTTTTTTTTTTCCAAAAATTTTTATGCCTTAAAAAAGACCCAGATACAATATGGTGTCTACAGTTGTCCTTCTTTACATGTTTTCTCATAGATAAAACACACTAAATCATCGCTTGTTGTGTTTTAATATAATAAACATGTAAAGATAAAATATAATTATTTTTTCTGGAGCACAAAATAAATGACAAAGAAATTTAAGAGCATTGAGATCTTTTACCTGAGAGCCGACAAGAATTTAAAAGCACCCAGATCTTTCACTCGAGAGCCAACAGGAATTTAAAAGCACCAAGATCTTTCACCTGAAAGCCAACAAAATTTAAAAGCCTTAAGGTCTTTCACTCGGGAGCTAACAAGAATTTAAAAGCACCGATATCTTTCACCCAGAAGCTAACAAAATTTAAAAATACCGAGATTTTTCACCTAGGAGCCGACAAGATTTAAAAGCACCGAGATCTTTCATTCTGGAGCCAATAGAATTTAAAAAGCAACTGAGATCTTTCACCTAGGAGCCTACAAAATTTAAAGCCACTGAGATCTTTCACTTGGGAGCCGACAAAAATTAAAGGCACCGAGATCTTTCACCCTAGAGCCGATAGAAATTTAAAAGCACTAAAATCTTTCACTCAGTAGCCCACTGGAATTTAAAAGCACCGAGATCTTTCACCCGGGACCCAATAGAATTTAAAAGCACTGATATCTTTCACCCGGGAGCTTACAGAACTTAAAAGCATTGAGAACTTTCACCCGGGAGCCTACAAAATTTAAAAGCACTGAGATCTTTCACCTAAGAGCCTATAAACATTTAAAAGCTCTGAGATCTTTCACCAGGGAGCTAACTAAATTTAAAAGGACCAAGATATTTCACTCGGGAGCCAATTGAATTTAAAAGCACTGAGATCTTTTACTCGGGAGCCGACAAGAATTTAAAAGCATCAGGATCTTTCACTCGGGAGCTAGCAAAATTTAAAAGAAACGAGATCTTTCACCTGGGAGATGACAAGAATTTTAAAGCACCGAGATCTTTCACTCGGGATCCGACNTCACTTGGGATCCGACAAGAATTTAAAAGACTAACGAACCGTCAAACCTTGACCAAACTATCAAGTAAATGCAAAATGAAAACCTCGATCAGACTATCAAGTGATAAAATTTAGATTGACATAAAATTTTAAAAAATCTGATGGACCATTAAACCTTGACCGAACTGTCAAGTAAATGTAAAATGGAAATCTCAACCGAACTGTTGAGTTGATTAAAATAAAATTGGTAGGAAAATTTTGAAAATTTTAACGGACCGTCAAACCTTGACCAAACTATCAAGTAAATGCAAAATGAAAACCTTGACCGAACTATCCAGTGATAAAATTGATATTAGCATGAAATTTTAAAAACTTTGATGGAGTATCTAACCTTGACCAAATTGTCAAGTAAATGCAAAATGGAAACCTTGACTAGACTATTGAGTTGACTGACATGGTAATGCATGAGTTTTAATTCTTTTCTCTCCTTTTTTTTTTTTTTTTTTTTTAAATCAAATCTCAAAGAGCTTAAAGACCGAAAGACGTTTAATTAGCCTAAAGATACAACACGACTTGTTTGCTTAAAGAAGATTTAACCCAATCAAAATTTATCCCATTTTGAAGCTTTTTGCTTTTTAACCAAACACTGAAGCATACCATTCAAGCTCACTTGATTTGAGATTATAGTGTCATCATCAATCTATTGCTCTCAGTTGCTATGAAAACTTTGAGAGCGCTTCCTTCTAAACTTTTCCACTTGAACTCCTCTAAATACTCATCATAAAGATTTTGTAATTACTTTAAAGCGAATTCGCAAAAATTAATGCTTATTATTCTAATCTAGTAACATCTACTCTTATTTTATTTAACAAAAATTAATGAAATGAGTAATGCATTCAAGAAATGACAAAGTGGTGAAGAAATGATTGAGATGAGACATGATCTATGCCCCTTGATTTATGCAAATGAATAACCCATGTGAAGAGACTTGGATAACCGCTCCTCTAGGATAGCTGTCCATCAATCGGCACATGAAAATCCAAAATACTTTATCTTTCAATTTTTAGAATAAACAATACTTGTTTTTTCGCTTGAATTGTGGATCTCCTCAACAACTCTTCAAAGAGGAAATTTCCTCACCATACACAGGAAAAAATGCCTGAAAGAGGCAAGGTCCTCTCATGACTTATTTGCATAGTAGGATTTACTTTTCACATCAGTAGAATGTTACTTATATAACCAGGTGGAATAGATCCTTCTTAGCTAGAACTAGTTCTTGAAAGCAGAACTAGTTCTTAAGACTTCATACTAACTTGTCTTGAAATAAATACTAAGAGACAAAGCATAGGATTAGTCAAAACATAGTCATTTGTTATCATAAAAAATTGGCGTAGAGAATTATGGAATTAACAATCTCTCCCTTTTTGATGATGACAAATGATTAAGGAAAATCTCCCCTTGAATATGAGCATACTTCATAACTAGTTTTGAAACTAGTTCTAAATGTAATTTTTTAAAACAAGGATTTAAGAGAAGGGAGTTTTCCAGCATATGAGATAAACATAACAAGTAAAACAAGAATAACATTGCAATTAGAAAATCTCAGGTTTTCTCCCCCTTTGTCATTATCAAAAAGACAAGGTAGAGTAATCAGATAATCATAGGAAAGAACAATTAGATCAATCAATAAAAAAGAAGAGGCAAACATCCGAAGAAAATTGCAGAAAGAATAAAAATCCACATAGTTAAGATCAACAGAATTCAAAAATGCTAGGATCAATGTATGATGCATGAAATGCAACAAGAGAAATGACATCTTATGCTGGGTAATTATCAAAAGTTCTACATATTCAACTAAAAGCTGGACATAGAAAATAAATCCTAGGAAGTAGAAGGCTGAGAGGATTTCAAAGCTGCCAATTATGCCTTTGTGAGTGCTAACTCTTTCTCAACCACAACTAAGTGAGCAGAGCATTCAAAAGATAAGGTCTAAAAGTAGTTGAGCCGCCTTCCAATTTGATTTGCTAATTCTTTTGGCTTGACAGAAGCTATCCATTCAACATGATCCACTTGCTGGGAAGGGGGAATTGGTTTGGCTAGAGCTCTTGCTTTCTTAGTAGGTTTGGAAGAACTGGAAGGTGTAGGAGTAGACCTCTTGGGGTGAGCAGACTTTGAACTGTCAGAGGGATCCTTAACTAGTTTTGATGTAGGCAAAACTCATTTGAGAACTAGTTTAAGAGGAAAGGGCTATGCAGTGAACTGTGATAGGTCTACTTTGAAGGACTGACATATCTTTAACAATCAGCATACCATAAGGCAAACTAGGTTTAGTTCCAGTTGCCTTGACAGAAGAAGTCATTGTGCTCAATATTAGCCTAGGCAAATTTAAGGGCAATTGATGCTTTAAATGGTATAACAAGTATAGGTCAGGGGTAGAAAAATCAGTGTGACTGCTAGCTTGAGGCAATAATTGTGTAAGGACAGTCCTAGCTAAGGTTCTGGCTAGAGAATCAAAGCAATGAATTGTAAGAGGTTTGCCTTGGCCTCTCATTTCTGGAAAGTCACATATTGATGTCATTGCATCATCATATGAGATCAAATCAGAGGGCCATACCTTATACGCAAAACGAGTATCTCCCTTAAGAAGGAGTTTTAACAGACCAGCTAGGAATCTCTCAGTCAACACAATTTCTACTCCAGCAACATATGATTTGGGATATATTAATCTAGACTCAGAGCCTTGTAAAAACTACAAATGAGCATAAAATAGGCGATTAACCTTTGAGTAGACAGGTGCATTTAGTTTTAGCATTGTAGACCACCCCATGTTGGAAAAAATTGTTTGAATGGCCTTTGAGGAGGATGAGTTGGATTCCTAGGAGATTAGACAACCAAGGGCTATTGATTTGCTAGTATATAGAGAATTGAACCTCTCTTCAATTGCAGCATTCTCAAAGAGAGAGGCAGTTTTCCCTTTAGATTGAGTCTTGACACTGAGAGTGAATGCAGGTTTGCAGGCTGTCATTTTAAACTTCTTCGTAGAAGCAAAAGGAACAGAAGGAGAGGTTGGCTTAGACAAAGGTTCAGTTCTAGGAACTGACACATTGTCTATATGGGGTTCTGGTTCTGGTTCGAGGTCTGATGCAGGTACTGAGACAGAGGCAGATTTAGTCTCAGTGCCTAGTTTAGAAGTAAAAAATGAGTGATACTCAGATTCTGAGGCATGAGCTGGTGAGCTAGGTTAGGGGCTTTTTGGGTGATCAAAATCAGAAGAGGAGGAAGAGAGGTTAGGAAAAAAAGGCTTTTTAGGAGAGGGAAAGAAGGATTGAGGAATGGGAGATAAAGAGGGAGAGCACGATGGAGAAGGAGGGTGTGAGGAAGGACGAGCTTCAAGAAGCAATAAAGGAACCAATTTTTCAATGTTTGGTTCAATAATGGAGGAAGTAAGAAAACCCTTGAATTTAGGCTGAGAAGAAGGGGGTTGACAATTTACCTTTGCCCTTTGATTTTTCAGCAACATTGTTCCTTGAGTTTTGGATGAGAGAAGCAAGTTCTGGTGTCTCATCCGAAGAGGATGAGGAATTTGGGATGGCAATAGGAGCTTCACGTGAACTGCGAGCTCTTGCATTACCTTTAGACTTAGCCATCAATCTTTGGCTAGCTCGTCTCCTTTCCATTACCTTAAATACTGAAGGATTGCTGCACAAAGTTGTAGTTGAACAGAGAGAAAGGCACCACTAGAGTAGTAAAAGAGAACATGGAAGAGAGTGGAGAATTCATAAGGAAGTTACAGAAAGAAAAATGGAGAAATTTTAGGGCGAAATTTGAAAGGTGAAGAAGAAGAAGAATGCGGGGAATGCGAAGGGTCAAAACAGTGCATTTTGAATAAGCACTCAAGGGACGGTTTAATTAAACAAGAGTTTTGGCCAAATGCTGAACAACAAGGGCCGAAATAGAAGTCAGACCCATAACAAAAATTTGTTAACTAGCCCACCAAACAGAATTGAAAAACCTTTTAAAAGCTGAACCTAATAAAACTAGCCCAAAAGAAATATTTGAAACCTTTTTATAATAAAAGGCCCAGTGAAATAAAGTTCCAAAAAAAAATTTGGCAGACTTAAATAAAATAAGATCAAATAAAGAAATGGGTAGAATAAAAAATTTCTAAAACAAGTTTCAAAATTCTATGCCAAGATGCCAGAAGCATACCAAGAATAGATGATCATTAACCAGCTTTAAGATAGCAACAAGATAAAAGAGAAAGAAGAAAGAAATGATATGCATATATACACAAGAAATATGCAAAGATGACAAATGCAATTATGACCAATGTAGCATTCCTAATTCATGTCTAAGAAAAGAAAATCTTTCTTTAGCTAGTGCTTTGGTGAAGATATCAACAATTTGATCTTCAGTACTAACAACATAAAGTTCAATATCTCCTTTCATGACATGATCTCTAAGAAAATTATGTTTTATGTCTATATGTTTGGTCCTAGAGTGCTGAACTGGATTTCTAGCAATATTAATAGCACTAGTATTATCACACAACAAAGGGATTTTGTCAAGAAGAATACCATATTGCTTCATCCATAGCACTTGTGAACAACAAAGTCCAGCTACCATGGACTCTGTTTCAACTGTTTATTGAGCTATAGTATTTTACTTCTTGGATTGCCAAGAGACCAGGGCTCGTCCAAGAAACTGACATCCTCCACTAGTGCTTTTGCGATCAATTGAACATCCAGCATAGCCAGAGTCAGTATATGAAACTAGTTCAAAGGAACTAGTTCTGCTAAACCATAGACCAACATTAACAATGTTAAGCAGATATCTAAAGATTCTTTTAACTGCTGTCAAATGTGATTCTTTAAGACTAACTTGAAATCTTGCACAAGCACATATAGAGAACAAAATATTAAGTTTGCTAGCTATCAAATATAATAGAGAACCAATCATTCCTCTATATCTTTTCTCACAAACTGGTTTACCTTTTTCATCCAAAGTAAGTTTGGTGGCAGTGCTCATAGATGTGGATATACCTTTTGCATTATTCATACCAAACCTATTGAGCAGCTCTTGAGTATACTTGGATTGATTGATAAAGATACCATTATCAGTCTACTTTACTTGAAGACCAAGAAAAAAATTGAGCTCTCCCATCATGCTCATCTCAAATTCACTTTTCATAAGTTTCTCAAAATCGTTACACAACACAACATTAATAGAACCAAAAATTATATCATCAACATAAATTTGAACAATCATAATATGATGAGAAACACTTTTAGTGAACAAAGTGGTATCTACTTTTCCTCTTGAAAAACCATTTCCCATAAGAAATTCACTAAGTCTATCATACCAAGCTCTTGAAGCTTGTTTAAGACCATAGAGAGCCTTAGACAACTTATACACACGATTGGGAAAATCTAGGTTTTCAAAATCAAGAGGTTGCTTGACATAGACCTCTTCATTAATAAAACCATTCAAAAAAGTACTTTTCACATCCATTTGAAAGATTCTAAAGTTCTTGAAACATTCTTATGGCTTATAATCTAGCTACAGGAGCAAAAGTCTCCTCAAAATCAATACTTTCTTGTTGATTGAAGCCTTGAGCAACCAGTCGATCTTTGTTTGTCTCTATGTTGCCATCCTCATCTAGTTTATTTCTAAATCCTCAGCCAAATTGCCTACATCCACTCTCTCAATTTCTTGAGGTTCCACTAAGATCCAAGTTTAGTTGTCCAAGCTTACTTCTATAGTTTTTCTACAAAGCTCACCATAAACTTATCTCTTCCAACACACTTGAAGGAAAATCTCACACCCAGATTTCTCCCTAGAAATCTGAATACAAAACCCCTTTTATCAAAGGAAAATACCCAAATAAGATCAAACTCTTAAAAGAGCATAATATAACAATTTAGTGTACCGAGGAAGATGAAAAGAGAAATGCATAAACAAGTTCTAAAAGTTTAGAGAAGATGATATGCTCTCTTTGACTTGAGCTGCATATTTTTGCTCTCTATCTCTCTTGTCTGAAGTCTTGAAGAAAATTCTCTACTTGAAGGAAGAAGAACCCACGTGAAGAGACTTGGATAACCATTCCTCTAGGACAGCTGTCCACCTATCAGCACATGGAAATCCAAAATACTTTATCTTATCAATGTTTAAGAAAAAAATAATACTTGTTTTTTCCCTTGAATTGTGGATCTCCTCAACAACTCTTTAAAGAGGAAATTTCCTCACCATACACAGGAAAAAATGCCTGACAGAGGCAAGGTCCTCTCGTGATTTATTTGCACAGTAGGAGTCACTTTCCACATCAGCAGAGTGTTACTTATATAACCAGGTGGAATAGATCCTTCTTAGCTAGAACTAGTTCTTAAGACTTCATACTAACATGTCTTGAAATAAACACTAAGAGACAAAGCACATGATTAGTCAAAACACATAGTCATTTGTTATCATAAAAAACTGGCTTAGAGAATTGTGGAATTAATAGAAACAACATGGAACAACCTTCAAATAATGCAAGAATAGCAAGGAAAAATGGACCAGAAACAATTCTAAAACAACCACATTCAAATTAAAACTGGAGCAGGGAAGGCAAGCATAAATTCTAAAAATTGCACACATTGAAGACACATGTCTCACGGTTCTAACAAGACAAGAAAATATAGATTTATAGCTCAAATTAGAGAGAAAAGATGAAGCACTGCCAGTGCTGACTAGTAGTATTGACAATGCAGAAAATCAGTTATATTCACATGCAAACAAGGAATAAATGATGGGGAATTTCGCTTTGAGGAATTTATGCATGGGAGGCATATGTGTCCTGGTTCTAATGGGACAAAAACACTCAAATTGGAGCTCTGTACCTCCATGTAGAAAATCAAAATCAAGTGATGCCAGAGAAGATTGATAGACCCAAAACAACAGAAAAATAATCAAATTAACCTGGGAGGAGGGGAAAGATGATCTGGCCATGAAATTTTTATGCATAAGAGGTAGGTGTGTAAGGGAAACCAGTCAAACCGGTAAAACCGATCAGACCGGACCGAACTGGGGAAAACTGAACCGGACCAAGAGATTCGGTTCGGTTTTCTGTTACATTGGCTGAAAAATCGAAAGGTTCGGTTCGGTTTTCGGTTTCTATAAAGAAAAACTAGTGATAAACCAGACCGAACCGAGTAGCAAGAAACGACGTCGTTTTGATAAATAATGCATTCTGAAATCCCTTACCCTAACCCTCTTCTACAGTCGACACTTCTTCACTTCAGAAATCACAAATGAGAAAAATCCCCTCCTTCTTTGACAGCCCCATTCTCAAATCCCTAAGTTCCCTTTCTTTCCTTAGCACTCTCCTCCATCCTCGACTTGAATCCATCACCTTGCTGTCGCCGGTGCCTCTGTCTGTCTTCACTTTCCTCTTACGTGTTTGAGGCTTAGATGCCTCCTAAAAACCTTCACATCCTCTGCTTATATGTTATGTGAGGAAAAAAAATGTGCGATGCTAAGAGTCATAATATATGGGTTCTATATTCAGCACATTTCTGTTCCCTTGTTTCTCTTGAACAAGCCTTGATGTTGTCTTGCTCTAATTTCAGGTTTTATGATTTAGTGTCTTGAATCTTGTTGCCAATATTGTCTTGCTTCATTGGAGTATAAGTTGCCCTAGATTGTCAACTGACTAGGTCAATGCTCGTTATTTTGCTTTGTTGTATGTGCTTTATTTTTTCATTCAAGTTAATTGAGGAGGTTTTAAACTGTGTTTTGGATATGTCAGGCTGAGAAACTCCATACAAAAGCATTGGCGTACCCTTTTACTTCCAAAGAGGTTTTTGAACAGAGCATTCACATTCCCATTGGCCCTGAATCCAATCCAGCGACTGCAATTGGGGCTCTTAACCATCCTGAAGTAAGTATTTCAGAACAATACTTTGACATACTGGTTATCCTTGAATTCTTGTAGCTTATAAAGCATCAAATTTGGTGATTCTCTTAGGGTTATCATTTATAATCTGGTTTCATTTATTGCATTGACAAGTAATTGAATCATTCTTGTTCAAAGGACAAGTAACTGAGGACTATTTAAAAGAAAGCTAGAATTTTACCATTCAAGAGTTCCCCATTGCATGGAAGGTTTTTATCCTCTAATATGCTTTCTTATTTTTCTCACTTCCAAGCATGGAAATTTTTGCATGAAGTTCACCTTGCAAACTTATTTTTGCATTCCTTTTCTGTGAAATGGTATATAAATTAAAGTGATCTGGATTACTACTGAACTAAAATTAGCAGCATAGTCTTTGTGCCTCCTAGATTTTCTATGTTGTAGGTGCATCATTGTTAATCATATTGGTTTAATTGCATTCTAGATAATATAGTAGTGCTTCAGCATAGTAAAATCTTGTGATTAATGATGCACCTACAGCATAGAAAGCTAGGCATGTGTTGCTTTGCATGAGTTGCTGCTAAAGACTCAGCATGACCACTTGTACCACCTTCTAGTGCACCTGGCAATATATCTGGACCTCTCCATCATTGGCTTTTGCCTATAGAATATAAAGAATATGTTAATAAATTAAATAAACTTCTTTGCCATATATACATCTCTATGATCTCTTTATTTCATGACTTTTAATTACAACTACCATTACTATCCACCCCAACTTCCTTCAATCATGCAGTACGGTAGAATAAAAGGGAACCCATAAGAGAAAACGGTTGCACATTACCATTTATTGGCNTATCTGGACCTCTCCATCATTGGCTTTTGCCTATAGAATATAAAGAATATGTTAATAAATTAAATAAACTTCTTTGCCATATATACATCTCTATGATCTCTTTATTTCATGACTTTTAATTACAACTACCATTACTATCCACCCCAACTTCCTTCAATCATGCAGTACTGTAGAATAAAAGGGAACCCATAAGAGAAAACGGTTGCACATTACCATTTATTGGCTTGACTTTGATCCTTTACATATTTATCTTTCTCTCATTCATTTATTTAATAAATTGTTCTTATAATTTCAAAACAAAGGAAATTGGGTTGGGGTGGGTGGGGTCCAAGGAGATTTGATAGTTGAAAACTTGAAATTGCCCAAGACTGCTGTTCTAACCCATTTTCTAAGATGTAAAAAATCAACAATACAAAACTTGTGTTCTTTTCTTTTAAAGAAAATCTTTAAACAGAATTAAATCTTAGTTATTCAATTCCCAAAGAAGTTTACAATAAACTGATAAAGGAATACTCAGAGTCCAATTATTAAAATGCCGTGTCATGAATAACTTTTTCTGCTTTATGACTATGCATATTTGCACCATATGGGTGTTTTTATCTTTGCCATGCCCTGTTGCTGCTTCTGAACTTTGAATCACAATGTAGTTTTTCAACCTCTTTCTCCTATTATTAACAAATAGTTTCTTTAGGTGTTTTGCCTATGTAATATGTCCTGGGTATTTGTGTTTGTTCTACTCACTACTTGTTTTTGCAGTAGCAAACTAGCAATTGGAGAGGGATTGGATATTTTCTGATATAGGATGATATGTAATTTGAAAGAACTTTAGAAGTTTATTTGTTGTAACTTGGATATTTTCTAATATAGGATGATATGTAATTTGGAAGAATTTAAAAGTTTATTTGCTGATTTATTTGCTGTAATTTAGAAGTTTAATCAACATTGGAATTTGGAATAAATTGTTACATTTGATATTTAATTAGTGATTTCTTGATTTTCTTTGCATTAGGATACTTAATTTGTATTTTTTTTTTTGATTGATTTACTTGTATGTGCAGGATTTCTGGCTTTCTTGTTAAAATTTGAAAAACTGATTTTTGCAGGTTTTTCGGGTAAACCGACCGAACCGAACCGAATCAGACCGGTTCGGTTTGGTTCGGTTTTAGTTTCAAATTTTTAAAAAACTGGACCGAACCGAACCGAGATTCACTAGCCGGTTCGGTCTCGGTTTGGGGTAAAAATTAGACCGAACCGGACCGATTACACCCTTAATAAGAGGAATATGTCTCCTGATTCTAAAAAAAAATAATCACTCAAATTGGAGCTTTGTAGCTCCATTTAGAAAATAAAAATGGAGAGTTGCCAAGAAAGATTGACAGCACCGAAATAGCAGAAAAACAATCACATTCAAATAAACACTAAGAATAGGGAAAAGGGAATTTAACTATGACAATTTTACACATAGGAGATACATGTCTACTGGTTCTATCAAATCAAGAATCATTAAAATTGAAGCTTTGTAGCTCTAACTGAAAAATAAAAATGAAGGGTTGCCAGAGAAGACTAACAAACCTAAAAATGCACAATCCATAACCAAACCAAGTATTATTAATCAAGGAAACAACTCTCAGTCCCAAAATCATAATTATTTCTATATCAATATTAGAAAATGAACTTAAATTTAGGAATCCAACACCATGGGTACCCTAGAACCATAAGAATCAATCTCAAACTCTATCGAACTATATTATGATTAAGAAGTTTTGTATATTTATTCATACATAGCAACAAATAAACAAATTATCCACCATGAATCCAAATAGCAGTTATAAAGATGGGAGGATAGGGAAGATATTACCTTCATAGAATGAATTTGATGGAGACTTACACTTTCTTTTCTCTTTGGCTCTCTCCTCTTTCTTCTCTTTTCTCTTTTTTTTCTTCTTCACTTCCTCCCTTCTTCTTTCTCTTTCTTTTGTTGATCCCTTTTTTCTATTTTCTCTTCTATTTTTTTATTCCTTTTTTAATTTTTAAATTACTTATTTACTTAATGAAGATAAGGTGCATAAACTTGGAGCAATGGGGAGTGAGAGAAATCCATTCCTTGCTCCCTCATTGGTCCTCATAGATCTAGTGATGCAAAAATCTATTTATAAAATTTATTCTCTCTTTGATATTTGCTTATGTTGGCTATAAGTTTCATGCTTTGTTGTTTCATTTTTACCCACATTTGAGTGAATTTGCTTAAATATAGTATTTAAATCCCTATATTTGTGTTAACAGGTACTATTCATATTGTTCAAGCAAAAGGAATGATTATGAAGAATTTATGGACCAAAGCGCAGAGAAAACAATGAAGTATGAAGTCCAAACAAGGGACACGGCTTTAGACACGACTATGTGTATGCCCGTGTCAAGGTTCCAAAAGTACCTGCTCAACTTGTTGAAGAACACAACCATGATTGTTAAAGCACACACCTGTGTTGGATGCCGTGTTAATCAACCAGAGACCACCCTAAAGTGAACACGCCCTTAGCCAGAGAAGCACGGGCCATGTTGAGATGAACATGCCCTGAAGACTGAATAGACATTGCCGTGTCTGAGTTCGTGTCTGCAGTCCAGAATTCCTACTTAAGTGACACGCCCAGTCCCATAAGTGAACACGACCCATCTCTAGCTCGTGTTCGAACTATTGAAGGCTAAACTCCAGGATTCCGAACACTATATATATGAACCTTAAAGGGGAAGTATGGGGGAGACTTTTGACATCAAAAACAAGGACGACAATCAGACTTTAAAGGTTTTGGAGAGGAAACAAGATAGAGGACTAAACCTTTGAAAGAATTCATGAGAATGAGTTTTTTTTATTCTGTCCTTTCTTCTATGTATTCTTTTAGTGCAGTTTTTATTATCATTATGAACTAAATTGTAAAAGTCTAGATAGGATGAACCCTAGAGTCAAATTTGTACTCTTCTTCTTTTAATTCAATAAGAATTACATCTTTCCTTTCTTAGAATTGTCTATGATTCTTATTTGCTATTGAATTAATAAAGCATGTCATTAATTTATTACCAGGTTTCAGCTTATAGATTAAGAAATCGTAAATTGAGCATATCACTTATAGGCAATAAGATTTGCATGGAATCCTAGAGATAGGATCACAAAAGTCTTTTGGTTAGGGATAACCTTAATACCGAGAATTCACGGAATACAAACTAATGCATTTCTGGGGGTGTTGATTCGAAAGAGATTTCAATCAATCAACCTAGGAATAGTTGTCTTATTGCTTGAGAAAGAATATGACATAATTCAAGAATTTCCATCAATCTAAGCAAGAAATGGTGATCATTGAGTTAAGGTTGAAGGTGTAAGCTAGATTCTAAGGGTGATTTTTATCTAGGTCTGTATTTCTAATTGATAAACCTTTAGACTTCATTCTAATTGTTTTCTTGTCTCGCTTCTATTAGTTTAATTAAGTAGTTCATTAATTTAGCGACAAATTTGAGATTAGATAATAGAAAAAAGATTAATACTAATAGCTATAGTCCTCATGGCAACGATATCCGTACTCAATTGAGCTATTCTACAAAATGATAGGTACACTTGCCTAGAGTGATTGTAGTGTTAATTTAATTGGATACTTTACGAACATCAAGTTTTTGGCGCCGTCGTTGGGGACTATAATATTAGGAACATTTAATTTCTATTACTCTAGTCATTTTATTTCCTTTAGATAAATTTTGTTTAGCTTTGAGCTTCTTTCTTATCTTTGTCTTTGGTTAATCTTTGCAAAAGCTAGTCATATTGGTGTATGACATGAAGTGGTAACCAAAACCTTTTGGAGCTGAATTCAGAGATTGAATGCACATTAGTGAGAAAATAAAGGAAGAAGGCTATCCTACTCCATACTCAAATATTTGAGCCTAGTTTCAAACAAGAATTTACCATGACTGAGCAAGCAAGACAACGAACCATGGGGGATTATGGCAGACCATCGCTTGTTGGAACTGAGTCCAGCATAAGTAGACCTCCGGTGAACGCTAACAACTTTGAGATCAAGCCAAACATCTTCCAGATGGTACAGCAGCTTGTGCAATTTGATGGACTGCCGGATGAAAACCCTCATACTCACATAACAAATTTCTTGGAGATTTGCGATACCTTTAAAATCAATAGAGCTATTGAGGATGCAATTACACTGAGGCTTTTCCCTTTCGCACTGAAGGATAAAGCAAAATCATGGTTGAAGACATTACCTCCTTGTTCTATTAAAACATCAAATGATCCCACTGAGAGATTTCTAAGCCGATACTTCAGCTAGAACAGCAAAACTTAGAAATTACATCTTCTCCTTCAAGCAACTAGATGGTGAAACATTTTATGAAGCATGGGAGAGATGAAAGGAATTGTTGAGACAATGTCCACATCATGAGCTGGATTTGGGGGTATAGATGCAGACTTTTCACAGTGGTCTCAGCTTTGGGACTAAGCAACTCATTGATGCTTCCTCTGGAGGAACCACAAGCTTCAAAACCCTTGAAGAGTTGCAGAAGCTGATTGAGAACATTGCTATGAATAATTACCAGTGGGGGAATCAGAGAATGAATGTCAAATCAGGAGGAATGCATAATGTGAATACTGTCACTTCTTTGGAGGAAAAAATTGAGGCCCTTATAAAGAAGATTGATGATCTGAGCAGACCTACTCCACCAGCACCAGTTATGAGTTGTGACATTTGTGGGGGAGGACATTCTAATCATGAATGCCAGGTATGCACCATGGGACTAGCAATAGAGCAAGCAGACTACTTGGGAAATCGAATGCCTAATAATTCTTACTCTAACACGTATAATCCAGGGTGGAGAAATCACCCAAATTTCTCTTAAAGTAATCAAGGGCAGTAGAGGCAAGGTCCTCCACCTGGATTTCAATAGGTTCCTAACCCACCACTGAAGCTAACCATTGAAGATCAGCTATTCAAATTCATTTCAGCATCAGAAGGCTAATTCAAAAACACCGAAACAACTTTGAGGGTTTAGGAGGCTTCTATCCACAACCTTGAGACTCAAATTGGTCAGCTGGCCAAGCTGATTTTAGAAAGACCACCAGGGACTCTACCTAGTTACATCGAGTCAAATCCTAAGGAAAAGCCAAGGCTATCACATTGAGGAGTAGTAAGAAGTTGAAAGAAGTCGATAGAGAGTATACTGGTGATAGAGGTGCTACTGTAACTGAGAAGACATAGGACATTGTATTGGAAAAGACAGGAGCCAAATTAAAGAATGGTGAAGGAATACCAGCCATTCATACCTTACCTGAGCAGGCTTGCAAGGGACAAAAAGGAGGAACAATTTGGTAAATTTTTAGAACTTTTTAAACAATTGCATATTAACATTCCTTTTGTTGAAGCTCTTTTGTAGATGCCAAAATATACAAAGTTCTTAAAGGATCTCTTTTCTAACAAAAAGAAGCTCGAATAGCTGTCAGAAGTGACCATAAATGAGGAGTGCTCTGCCATAGTCCAAAACAAGCTGCCATGAAAAATAAAAGATCCATGGAGTTTTACTGTCCCTTGCAATATTGGAAGTTTATCTACTAATAGGGCATTAGCAGATTTAGGTGCTAGCATAAATTTGATGCATTATAGTATGTTTCAAAAACTGGATCAAAAAGGGAAACTTTTAGATGTGCTTAAGATGCATAAGAAGGCCATAGCATGGAAGATCTCTGATATGAAAGGAATTAGCCCTTCATTCTGCACCCACAAGATTTCATAGAAGAGAATTGCAAGCCATTAGTACAGCCACAGCGACGATTAAATCTGAACATGAAAGATGTAGTAAAAAAAGAGGTAATTAAATGATGCCTAATGAGAAAGGAGGTAGTGCCAAAGAAAGGAAACATAACAGTGGTGCATAATGAGAAGAATGAGTTGGTGCCAATGAGGACAGTCGCAGGGTGGAGAGTCTGTATAGACTATCGGAAGCTAAATGATGCCACCGGAAAAGATCACTTCCCTCTACCATTCATAGACTAGATGCTGGAGCGGATGGCTGGATATGCCTATTACTGCTTTTTGGATGGAATGTCAAGGTACTTCCAAATACCCATTGTCCCAGAAGATTAGGAGAAGACAACCTTCACATGTCCTTATAGAACGTTTGCATATAGAAGAATGCCACTTGGGTTGTGTAAAGCCCTTGCCACTTTTCAAAGGTGTATGATGACAATTTTCGATAAATTGGTTGAGGACATCATAGAGGTATTTATGGATGATTTCTCTGTCTTTGGTAACTCTTTTGAAATATGCTTGCATAACTTAGCTAGAATACTTGAGAGGTGTGAGGAAACTAATCTGGTCTTGAATTGGGAGAAGTGTCATTTTATGGTACATGAGGGTATAGTATTAGGCCATAAAGTCTCTAGAAAGAGTATAGAGGTCGATAGGGCAAAAATAGAGACCATAGCTAAATTGCTACCACCTTCTTTTGTAAAGGCAGTTAGGAGCTTTCTAGGTCATGTTGGCTTCTATAAAAGATTTATTAAAGATTTTTCCAAGATAACTAGACCATTTACTAAGTGATGAGCTGCCGAGGCTGATCAAATTAGTGAATTTATATCTGGTTCACCAAAGCTACTTGCAGCATAAGGTAACACCGAGTTGAACCATTGGACCACTCTAATTAAGGAATAAAATTAGGGAGTTTAATTAACATGGGTGTTTGATTTGCAGAAGTAATCAATAGAAAGTAATCGACAGAAAGTTAATCGACATAAAGTAATTGATAGAAAGTAATAAACAAAAATTAATTGACAGAAAGTAAACCAAATTTTAACAAAGCAATCAATCCAAGGAATCAACTAATTCTGATTTTAATCCATCCTTAATTACAAAAGATTCATTCAGTAATTAACCTAATTCTTGGCCTTATAACACATCAAGAAGCCTCTAAGTAATCTAAGAGTCTCTACAGGATAAACATCCATAATTCAGTTAATTAGGGTTCAATGAGTTAAGCATCCACTAATCCAAATTAACTTAAAGTCCAGAATCCAACCAAGGTTAAACAATCTATCCAAAAGCTTAAAAACATTGCTTAATCTTTACAATCCTCTTTTAACATATGAAATTAAGCAATTATCATATAAACATTCAAAGCTGAATTAAGCAACCTAAATCAGAATTAAACAAAGGAAGGAAATAAGTTGATTAATCACTAAATAAATGACAATTAAAGTAAAATCTCAGAATTAATAATCAGAACAACCAAAACCTGGATTGATCTAGATGATTAGCCCTCCATGAACAAGAGGCATGAATCCATTACAGAAAAAATGAAGAAAATAGCTAGAGAGAAAAGAGTTGATGCTCAGAAGAACTACACTACCACTAAGAAAGAATTGCTTGCAGTAGTTTATTCTTTAGACAAATTTAGATGCTATCTTATTCTATCTAAAGTCATTGTGTATACTGATCACTCAGCACTGTGGTATCTTTTGAACAAAAATGATGCTAAGCCTCGACTAATATGATGGGTTTTGTTGTTGCAGGAGTTTGACCTGGAGATCCGAAATCGTAAGGAAATCGAGAACTTAGCAGCAGACCACCTGTCTCGTTCGAAACTCCTAGCTCAATGGGGGTTAGTGGAAGAGGACTTGAATGACAATTTTCTAGAAGAAAAACTATATGAAATAGAGGTAAAAGATATTCCTTGGTTTGCTGACTTTGCTAATTACCTTGTAGGTAGGGTTTTGCCAAAGGAGTTAACTCATTCACAGAAGAAGAAATTCTTCTCTAACCTAAAATACTACCTCTGGGAAGACCCCTATCTATTTCGTATTTGTGCAGACCAAATGATAAGGCCCTATGTTGCCTATCTAGAGACCGAAAGTATCTTGGAGCACTGCCATAAGGGTCTAATTGGAGGATACTATCAAGCCAATTGGACAGCAAGAAAAGTCCTGAAATCAGGTTTTTATTGGCCTACCTTGTTTAAGGATGCCTAAAGGTATGTAAAGCAATGTGACAATTGCCAGCACACAAGTAACATCTCTAAGAATTATGAAATGCCCCAAACTAATATATTTGTGTGTGAGGTCTTTGATGTCTGGGGCATTGACTTCATTGGTCCATTTCCCTCGTCCTTTGGAAACAAGTATATCCTAGTTGCAGTAGACTATGTATCTAAATGGGTAGAAGCCTAGACTTTGCCTACCAATGATGCTACGGTAGTTGTTAAGTTCCTTAGGAAACTATTCACTAGGTTTGGAGCACCTAGAGCTATCATTAGTGATAGAGGTACCCACTTCTGTAACCAACAACTAGCTACCACCTTGAAAAAATATGGCGTTACTCATAAAGTGGCTACCCCTTATCATCCCTAAACCAGTGACCAAGTAGAGGTGACGAATAGGGAACTTAAACGAATACTGGAAAAAACTGTAGAGCAATTTAGAAAGGAATGGTCCTTAAAATTAGATGATGCTCTATGGGCTTATAGGACTGGCTTCAAGACTCCTATTGGTACCACCCCTTACAAACTTGTTTATGGGAATCCCTGTCATTTACCAATAGAGGTGGAGCATATGGCTTTTTGGGCAATAAAATTCCTTAACTACAACTTGTCTAGTGCAAGTGAAAAGCAGTTACTCCAGTTAAACCAGTTGACAGACTGGAGAGATGCTGCGTATGAAAGTTCAAGGTTATACAAAGACAAGACAAAGAAGTGGCATGACCAACATATTAAATTGCCTAAAGAGTTTCAACCTGGGGACCAAGTGCTACTCTTTAACTCACACATTAGATTGTTTCCAGGCAAACTCAAGTCTAGATGGTCAGGCCCTTTCATGGTGAAGTAAGTGTTTCCTTATGGTGCTGTTGGAGTCACTCATCCAGAAAAGGGAACCTTCTAGGTCAATAGACAAAGGTTGAAGCTATACCATGGTGCTAGCATCCAAGAGCTTTCCCGAGATGCTTGTCACCTCCAAGATCCCATGCAGTAGCTTCTCAGTACCTAAGTCCAGCTACATGATTATAAAGAAGCACTTGTTGGGAGGCAACCCAATTTTTCTTAATTCTCTCTATGAATTATGTTTGTTTATTTTCTTTCAGTTTCTTAGTTAGTCTTTAGAAAAAATGGTGACTCACATTTTATTTTTGTGGTGTAGGTTTTGATGGAATCCCTTATGCAGATTATTCAGTGCAGAAAAAGGTCAGTCACAGTGTAAAGTGCAGAGAACGGCCTGAAACACGGTCTTGCCTTACCTCGTGTGACTTCCCTTTGTAAAAACACTACCAGAGACATGGCTATGGTAGAAAACGTGTACATCATGTAGAAAGTCCAAGGGGAAGGACATAGCTAGTGACGTGGTCGTGTCTATACCTATGTTAATTGGTCAGAACCAAAACTTCCTAAGGCACGGCCATGTCCATGCCCAGGTAAGTGTCCACACATGCCATGTCACCAACATGGTCATACAAATGGGCGTATTCATTCCCGTGTCACTTAATGCACTTTTTGCCTATTAAACACGACCAGTTACACGGGCATGTCCCCTCCTCCCCCCCCTTCTCGTGTCAATCCAACACCCCCAGGACCACAAACGTGCCAAATCTCATGTTCCCTACCCAAGCCCAACACGACCACACTACACGGTTGTGTTTGGGCCGTGTCATATAAACTCTTTAAATTTTTGCATAGTGGGATAACTTGTCACCCCTATAAACTTCACCCTTTTCGCATTCTTCTTCCAATTCCCATGTATTCTGGCACTCCCTCCACCATTTTCGACCAAACCCCCCTCCACAAATCCCTTAATTCCATCTCAAATCACACTTCCACACTACACCACACCAGCACAATTTGCAAATTCGTTCTTTTCTCCATATTACTTGGTTCTGTCCAGCAACAACAAGTATGTTTCTAGTCTTTATGTCAAACCTATTCTTTCATATAATTCCTTAATATCTCTGTAGACATTAAATAATTAAACTTAATCTTTTGACAACATAATAGTTCAATTTAACACTACACGAAATACCACTCGCCCTTGGGAATTATGAAGACGTTGGTAGGAGACACCCGCAAAAAAAATTATGTAGCTTAGCAAAGCACTCTTATATACATCTCAAGTGTGAATACACATAGAGAATTAACATGACTCTCATTAGATATATATACGTCCCAAAAGAATAATACTCATATCGCTACCTATGATATAGTTACATCTATATACATGTCTCAAAATATGAATTTCGACCTAGCTTACATCATACCATTTCTACACAAAAAGCCACAGATATGTCATTCACCTAACCCTGTGCACTCTGTTGAGAGCTACTAGTCCCTGCACCTGGAATGGGTACACATTTACAAATAACACATGTGAGATGTATACTCTCAGTAGCTAGTAGGGCAACATACATGTTTTATATCCATTCCAGTACTTAAATCACGTAAGAATAATCCCAGAAAACAAAACAACCATGACCACATAGTCGGATACATAAGCACAACACATATCATAACGTTCTCATTCATTACACTTTGGGGCTATATCAATTTACCCCTGGGGCAACCACAACTTACCCCATCTTCCTCATGGCATAGGGCAGCATCAACTTAACCTTAGTTTCTTCTAGCTGTGGGGCAGCTTCAACTTACCCCTTAATTCCTCAAGCTATGGGGCAGCTTCAACTTACCCCGATGGCCATCACACATAAAAGAACTAGTTCTAATTCTTTAGTCATCTCATAGTACTCAATCTCATAGCATTCAATTACAATAGCGAACACCTTATATAGTGATTACATAGAGCATACACTATCAAAAGAAACTAAACATGGTTTAAGAAAAAAAAACTAGCTACCTGAATTTGTCACAACACTAAATTCCCTTCTCTTGGTATCAATTTGTGTACTCTTGTCGAAATTTCCTATTTCGAAGTCAACATATAATCATGTGATTAGTTCACATGAACTTTTCAAAATAAGACGTAGGTAACTACTAAAGCTTAAGAGAACTACTAAAACTCAATTAATTGAATATTAGTTGAATATTAAACTTAAGGTCAAGCAAACACCTTAACCTTTTATATTTTCTACTTCATAAAATTGCTAAGAGTATCACAAACCGGTAAGGATATTATATCTACAACACTTTATTGCTTGTCCTACTCACTTTGCTACCATGTTCAACATAATTTCCAATATATGAAACTAACCCAAGTCCATCCTTGACCCAAGTTATCCACATAACTTCCTAGGCATTGTGATTTTTAATTGGCATAGCTATCTTCAAGAAAAGATAGTTAAAACTATGTCTTTATGTCAAGGAAATTACATAAACTCCAACAATGAGATAAATGTAAAGCTACTAGAAATTTACATGGCCCATATTACCTCAGTTGTTTCTAGCATGAAAATAATAAAGTCCAAATCCACTAGTTAATTTATACAAAGACCAAAATATTATGCCATCTGATTGCTAAGATGTTGAATCTCAAACCTCTGCATGTTCATCATGCTCTGGATACCCAATTAAGAAAATATGTGTGTAGTTCCTAAATGGAGAGATCCAACCATAAACTATGTGTCTGAATTTGTCAAGTCATAGTTGATGAACAAAATTTGGATATCTTTAACTGTAAATGCATTGCTGATATATATATTTTAATGTATCTAACAAAGTCAAAATAAAAAAAANAATGCATTGTTGATATATATATTTTAATGTATCTAACAAAGTCAAAATAAAAAAAAAAAACTAATGCTTTTCAATGAACATTGGCATCTAAATACAGGCTTATTAGCAATCTCAAGCTTAACTGAACCACATTCCAAATTCTCACCCAAATAGTTTACATATAACTTATAGTTTTTGTATTAATTCAAAACACACATCCAGAAGCTAATATGTTTATTAAGGGAAAAGAAAGACAGATTGATAACAGTAAATATAGATTCCACACTTCAACAAAGCTCAATAGGTAGTAAGTAGTAAATTTAATAAATCAGAGCTCATGTAATTTTACTGTCAGTGCTAAGAAAATAAAGCGTAATATATGTGCTTTATCAAGGCTACTAAGATGTAGCTAAAAGAAAATATCCAACCCTGCAGATACTATTAGACTGAAAATGCAAGGGTGAGTAGAAGTAAAATCACTACCCTTGTAACAAACTGGGTTACAAGAACAAGGAAGGCAAGGAATTAACATGCAAAATCGTTTCCCCCAAAAATGACAACCACAATTGTTGAATCAAGCAAGAGTAGAATAATAGAGAAAGAAAACTCAGTTAGTATGTAGAACAATCCTTTGCCCAATTAACCTTGAAGAACAGCACCCAAGAGCTTTAATTTAGCTAAAAAAAAATCACTAGGTTATAGAAATTAACAATGAAATTCTAAGAAAGAAGGTAGCTTACTGTATAGATCCCCCCCTCTCTCTCTCTCTCTCTTCCTCTTGTCACCGAAAGCTATGGTTCTCTCTCTCCCTCTGTGTTTTTCCTTTCTTTCTCGCAGCCCCTGGAGCCCTCTCTTTTTTCCCCATGTTTCTCGACTCTTCTATCCTTTTTATCTTATTTTCATTTTTTTTTAAATAAACTTATATATATATATATATATATATATATATATATATATATATATATATATCTATATATTTCA